>CM023455.1:97729728-97817068 GCA_013339765.2 Haemaphysalis longicornis
GGGCTGCTGGAAGAGGGCGACAGTTAGGGGAGATTACGGAACCTTGCGGTGTGCCTTTGGCAGGGGTGTGGGAGGTAGGGAATTGGAGAATTAAGGCCGAGCCGGAGGGAGGCAGTGCGGTTCCCCAGGAACGCGGAGACGAATTGGTAGGTGCGTGGCCACAACCGATGTGGTTGTGGTTATCAAGGATGGCTTGGTGGGAAACGTTGTCGAAGGCTCAGAACATCGTGTTGTTGGGCGAGTTGGTGCATCATTTCAACGGTGAGAAAACTCCAAGAGGAGTGTTTTCTCAAAACGGTGAGAAAACACTCCTCACCTTCCAAGACAAAAAGGAAGGTGAGGAGTGTTTTAGGGGTGTTGCGGCTGAGGTGGCGCAGGAGCTGTTCTTTGATTTGGATAAGAACATCTTGGGTGGAGAGGAGTTGGCGGAAATCGAACATGGTAAGAGGGTATATGTTGCGGTCTTCGAGGTAGGTGGCCAGGCGCTGGTGAACAAGGTGTTCATAGGTCTTGCCGAGGATGTAGGTGAAGCCTATGGGTGGTGCCTGAGATGGGTTTGTTGGTCTTGGGGATAAGTTTGATGTCTGAGTGCCGCCACTGGGCGGGGTACTACGTGCCTGCTTCCCAGTGGTTGCAGGTGTGATCCTTGCTGCAGCATGGCTGGAGAGCGGCAGCTCGGGCTAGACCCGGAAAATAAGCCCAGCAGCGGCGGCGACGCTGGCAGATTTTCCGGTTGGCTAGTGTCGCTGCTAATTGTCGGAGTGGGTCAAACAGAGCGGCCGTCGTTTTCTGAGATGCTGAGGAATCGACCGATAGTGGTGGCTATCGCGTGCACGTCGAGTGATCGCGATTAGAAGGGGGAAAGGTGGGAGTCGAAACGAGGCGTGGGCGCGTGAGTCGGCTGCCTGACGGCGATCCCTTATTCCGCCGGCAAAAATGAAATACATGTGGGTGACCTCTTCTCTGTTCAGAAATAAACATGTATTTTGTCTTGGCCAACTCCCTGATGGGCATGCGCCATTTCTGTGTATGGCACCACGCATGGGCGTCGAACGCAGCAATCTGCTTCCACATTCAAAGCATGACTAGAGGTTTTCGCCGTGAATACAAGCACAGACAGGACGGAGGACAAGGCAAAGCCGGGACGAGCGTTCATCCCGTCTTTTCATGGCCGTTGGTCCTTTATGGTAAAGGGCATGTACTACCATACCCGCCCTATCCTTTTCTCTTCTGGCACGCCCAGCGCTTCATATTCATCGCTTCTAGCTGACAGCTTCGTGTCCAACACAAAATACAGTAACAGCGGTTGTAGAATATAGAATCGGCAATGCTTTGTTATTTCGATATTTGGAGTTGGAAAATCGCAAAAGTTTACAACCCTTACATTTTTCATGTCATCTCAAGGTTTTCAACTTCGATTAACCCACTGCGGTAACTATAGTTATACCACAAGCTGACTGCAGCACTGTGGAGGCTATATTGTTGTAAATAGAGCGCCCACTGAGGGCGCCTAACTCGCCGTGAAGGGTGTTTTGAAAGGACTGTTTTCATCTCCCCCCTCGGCCGCTGGAACCGCAATGCTCGGGCGCCTTTCGTCGCTTTCCTTCGCGATGAGTTAGGCGCCCTCCGTGGGCGCTCTATTGACAACAATGTAGCCTCCACAGTGCTGCAGGCAGCTTGTGGTATGAAGTATATATTGGGAGCCTCGGCTGGTTAGCACAGGAGCACTGATTGCATTCCCTTCTGCGGGGACCGTTTTCAGGAGCGGGGCAAAAAACAAACCACCCTCACGGACCTCTTTTTTTAATGTTCAACTTCGTAGCGGAGCATGGCCCATACCCTGAAAAGCTTCGTAAAGCACCGGATTGGATGCCCAGCACCCAGCAACTCATGGTGCCCAAGGCTGAGAAAGCACGGTCGTCCCATGGTCTCCTGGGCTTAGGACCAATTTAACATCACCACGCTCAAAATAAACTTTTTCAACAACAAGAACAACAAGCTTTGCATTTACACCGCGCAACCCTAGGCAGGTTGACCTACCTTCCCCCGCATCCCCCTTGCTAGGAATCACTTTCGGTAGCCCAAACGTGAACTCAGGCAACAGGCCAAGAAGAGTTCAACTCACTGTGTTCAAGCTCGAGTGCTGGTTAATGTCATTATACCGTAAAGCTTCACGTTTGCCCTAACTTCAGGCCGCCTTATACCGCAACCTCACGACAGACCGAAAAATTCCGGGGATTAACTATCTGAGAATGTAAAGCCGAAACCCTATTTGGATCATCTGATGACCTGCCCTTGGACGTTCTCGGAAATTTCCGGCCGGGCCCCTGACGCTGAACAGCATTATCCGAAGCTTGTTCCGCTCACTCGCTATCGTCAGAAGCCTCATGCTCGCCCCCGTCGCTACATTCACTCCTTTCGGCTCTCAAGGCGGCTCGGATTGCGCGTGCAGCGGCGGCAAACCCACCTTTGGCGCTGCCGTTTCCCTTTTTCTGGAGATAGCTTCCGCAGGGAGCTAGTTGTATGGAGGACCTCTACCTGTTGTGGCGCGCCATTTCTGGCTCACACTCGGTCCGACCACAACTTTTTCTAGCACTGATTTTCTGCGCCTCACAATGCGCGTGCTTAAAACATATATAAGCATTTTAAAGCCTTTCGCCTTAAAAACCACCAATCTCATTGTTTGTCAGAATACGGGTGCCCGCAACGTCAATCTCATTGTACGTCAAGCTGCGGGTATACCTGTTAATATCGTTAGGCGTGAAAGGTATACGTTAGGCCTAACGTCAGACCGTCGCATACCTATCCCCCTTTTTTTTGCAGCGCACACTCGAAACAAAATATGTGCCGGGTGTACAGTAAAGGCATTTTGGGGAAGCTGACTCGCTGTGTTTTGCAATCTAAACCGTTAACAATCAATTGCCTTTAATTGGCATGTCTTGGAGAACGTATATTGTTTTAATCACGCGAAACGAAAAATCCCGAGGTGTGACGGTCATACGAAAGCGTTTTTGGTACCCGAGGCCGGTGGGCCGGTCATACCCATAAGCTTTGCAGGGTAGTTTAGAAGTAAAAGCAACTTTCACAAAAGCAATTGTAACACCATTTGAACGTTTTCAGGAAGATGCATTGAAGGCACTGTCAAAGTGTTATGTCAGTTTCCCTTTGCATGTGATTTTTTAAAAGGTTCGAAAAGTGATCCATGCAGCATGGTTTGTTCGTATCAGACAACTCCGCACACACCGAGACAGAGGAGGTTTTTTTAATCCATGTGGCCTTTATCTGTATTTTTATAAAGCATGCTCAACTTTTAAAGTACTTTTACACAAAACACAGGGAAAGATTGAAATTTCCAGATCCAATTTTTTAAACAAAATTTACTGCGTTCCTATTAAACTGCTACGCCATTGTGGAAAGGCAAATAAAACCGAAACATATGCCTGATTTTCAAACCAATAAGTTGGTTTGTGGAATGTTCAGATTCTCTGCTACGCTTCCTACTTATTCGCGCTATTTACGGCATTACTATCAACAGCAGTGGTCTGAACAGAAACAGAAAACAGTCCATCTTCTGGAATGCCCCATTGTCACTTCCAATGTGATTAGCAACGAGACTCCAGGCACTGAATTTGAGCTCCCATCATAGCAGGAGTTCCAGCCTAAGAATCAGCTGGTCGTTCTTGATGTAGCCTTCATGCTCAAGGTACCCCAAGAAGTAAGAAGACGTGCCAAAGTGCACGGAAACCACGTTGTCATTCTCTTCGGCCGTAGCACTGCGAGCACTGTCGATGTAGACCTCCCGCACTCCAGGCTTGTCTGGGTGTATGACGTCCTGTTCGAGCTCCCCGTCGAATGGCCACTGGAGAGATCCGTCCATTTCTCCTTCGTGGAGCTCCAGGCTGAAATACATCCACACGAATCTACCGTGCTTCATGAAGGAAACGCCGGGAGATATGCAGTATCCGCACAGGTAGACAGGATCGCTCGTGTAGCAAGCCTTGCCCGTCTGGATTGCTTCCTCCTTCAGAGATGTGAACCCTTTCAACACCCACTGGTGAGCCCTGATCGTTTTCACAATGTGACGCAAGACGGAAACGATTCCGTTTGACGTTCCTTCACCTTTTCCCAGCACCGTGCTTCGCTCGACAGTGAGGTCATTTGCGTTGCAAGCCAAACCGTTGAGATCTCGCGTAACGTTTTTGCCCTTTACCGCTTCCCTGAGGACGCGAACACTGCGTGACAGTTCTTGGAGACTTCTGGCTTGCGAATCGTTCTGGGCGAATAATAGCTCGAGACTGTCCCTTAACGCATCCATCTGTTTTTCCAACCTCGCCTCGAAGCCTGTTATTTCTGACGCCCGATCCGTACACTCCTTTCTGATCTCCAAGACCGCCTTCAGACACCGTCCTATTCTTTCCTTGATATGGTTGAACTCGGTGTCAGGGTCGTTCGCTGTAACGGCAATGCTCTCGGCCAATTCGCGCAGCCGGCTGCTTTGCGAGTGCGACAGACTCTCGAGCTGGGATCTCATGTCATTCGCTCGCTCTTCCAACAAGACCTTGACAGAGGCGATGTCTCTTCCGTTGTCCCGGGTGCGTGTGGCTGATTCTAGGGCATGGTTTGCGCTTTTCTTGATTGTTAGAAGCGCGGCGTGCATTGAGGCTAACAATGAATTGGTTTGCTTTAGGGCGTTGTGAAGCGCTGCGTACATGTGTCGCGAGGCTTTTTCCAGGTCTTCCAACCTCTGCGTGGCGCTGTGATTGTACGGTTGAGCGCTGCTTTTTGTGGAACCGCGGCAAGACTTCAGGTGGATACAGATTCCGAGACGAGGCACCATCACAGAGCACTTCGGGCAGGCGATCGGGTGGTGTTGGCAGTTGTGGTGAAAGTGCTCGACGATTTCGGCGGCCGTCATGACCATGCTGCAGCCGTGGACTTCGTTCCAGCATTTCACCTGCAACAGAAGGGAGTACCCACACCCTTTATCTGGACTGTTAACTAAATGTTGATGCCTGACATTGGTTTTGGGATGCAGGTGGTACCCGCCCTGGTGGCTCAGTGCTAAGGTGTTCTGCTGCTGAGCTGTAGAAAGCGGGTTCGATTCTCTGCCACCGTAACTTCTTTTCTGATGGTGGTGAAAGCGGAAACCCCATTGTGTCTGAGCATTCGGCGCACTTTAAAGATCCCCAGGTGGTCAAAATAAATCGAGAGCCCTTTACTACAGCGCGCCTCATCGACTGCGTCGCTTCGGCGCGTAAATTTCATAATCTATAGGAATCCATGTTGTAAATGTCGCCAGAGTGGAAAGTTTGACACTGCGTCAATCAAGTAATGCTAACACAGTCTACTACGAATCAAATGTCATACGCAGTTTTTGATTGACTGGATATGGCTGTTTTAATGCTACAAAGCCTTACCAGCACTCCCAAACCAACGCCCTGATAAAGATAAACCATTTTCCTTTAGTGCGGAAGGTAACAAAATTACAGACGCTTCCCTCAACGTAAAAGCTGTCGGAAATGCAGAGGAATGATTCGCCTTAATTGTCTGTGGCGTCGTCGAGGAGATGCATGACAACGTGGAGCTTGTACGACATGTATGTAGGAGATGTAGGAGATGTCAAAGGGATAACGAGGAGATTTATGACAAGTACCAGCGGTTTAGGAGTTTCGAAAGTTTATGACTGTATAAACCGCTGGGTTTTCGAAACCTCTGTGGGACGCCGCTATGTCAGTACGCTGTGGGTCCAGCCAGCGAGCCACGACGACAAGGCGAACCCTTAAAGTGCTCCGCCCTTAAAATTCACTGCACTTCCCCTCTGCGGAAAAAGCCAATCCAATCGAATCCAATCCAATGCCCCTCGCGAGAGAGTGTTATAGCGCCAAAATCGCGCCACCACACGAACGCGTGATGTTGACGTCACGATCACGCCACAGATGTTAGCGACGGGAGCACGCGCGAACGACATATGTGGTTTAAGCGCGAACCGACCGTGACGAGACAGTGTGATGCGAGCGCCCCCACCTGTTCTTGTGCGCGAACCGACTGTTGATCAGCGCGAACCCAACGCGGCGAGAGAGGGTGTTGCGCACGTCCGCACCTGTTGTGCGCCCGAACCGAACGCGGCGAGAGAAGGCGTTTGTGCGCCCGAACCGCGGAGAGAAGGCGAGGAGGACGCGGGGGAGAGGGCGCACCTGTGGATGGTTGAGAGAAGGCGAGGAGGACGCGGGGAGAGGGGCGCACCTGAGTGGCCGATGGTTGAATGAGTCAAGGATATTCGTAAGGCGTTCCATTCTGTGTCGGCTTTGTGGTGCACCTTCCATAGAGTGCTGTGTCCTAGGCTTTGTGGTGCAGTGGGTAAGTCGTTGGTTCGATATACCTGGCGCCGGTAAGTATTATTTTTTATATAGTGTAGGGGGGCGTTCCGCCCGCAGCGGACTACGGACGCCAACGCGGGTGACATGGTTCGAAACCTGGCGCCGGTAAGTAGTATTTTTTTATATAGTGTAGGGGAGGAGTTGACGGCGGAAATGCTCTGCATTTAAAAGCCAACGCGGGTGACATCGTGAGTTACTGAAATGCGTCCTCATTTAAAAGATGCCAGCGAAGCTGAACACGTGAGTTTGTAGTTTGCAATTGAGCATTAGTGAATTAGCTCAAAGGAATAATGAATCATGAAACGGATAGACTACGTGAGTTTGTAGTTTGCAATTGAGGACAAGGGAGATGCTGTCGCCTTCCCCAGTGAATTAGCTTAATGAATCCATAGCACAGTTTTATTCAAGAGGACAAGGGAGATGCGCGCCTTCCCCACAGTAGAAGCCCACGCATGACCGGTGGGTCATCCGAAATCTTTACAGCTTCGCTATGAACTGATAATTTATGAGGAATAAATAATACGCGCATTAATGGAGTCATATTGGCGGCTAATAGTCATATAGTTCGTTTCAGGCTACTTTCAATTGAACAAGCATTACGCTCGTTTTCAGAACCATGCATCCTCCCTGGATGCTCATGTACAGAGAGCAGGCGACAACTCTGTAAGTGTTAAAACTGCGCTGCATGAGCCAAAGGATTAAAACGCCCTTCTCCCGGATTGTTTCGAGGTTTTCACAGCAGTGTAAAGAAGGGTAAATAAGCCCATGTCAGTGTAGAGAAGCCAGCGGTTTGTTGTAAAAAAATAAATGTGGCTCATTTATTGTTCAACACCCTCTGCATAATTAAGGTGCAACAAAAGCCCTGTGTCATCAATAATAGTTATACCAAGTCTTTGGCACCACTTTTTTCATCCCTCGCCGCTTTCATCTCCCAAAACGTTATACAGAAGAGAGATTGATTGATTGATTGATTGATTGATTGATGATTGATTTTGATTTGATGATTGATTGATTGATGATTGATTGTTGATGATTTAGGCTTTATGCAACGCAGACGCACGACGGCGACGTCGTAGTGGAGGGTGGAGGGCTCGCGTAATTTTTTTGACCTTTACCTTTACCAGTGCGAAGAAACACATGGTACACACAGGCCTTCATCTTTCTACCGCCACGCCCAGCCTTCATCGAACCCGCGGCCGCCTCAGCAGCACGGAACGCGAAGCCGCGAGCCACGTGCTCAGCAGGTGGCAGCGCGAATTGCATGAGCCAATGGCAGCGCGAATGCCTTCGGCTAATCTGTGACTTTTCACCTGCCTTCTACCTCTTAATCTGTCGCACCGGAAACCTTCTACGTGGTCCTCGGTTGTCCCCGTAAGCGGACCTCCAGTACAGCTGTCTCCCTCGTGGACACTGCTGCCCCGTCGCTTGCACACACGTGCGACTGCCTCCGGGCAGTGCGCACCGCTGCACCAGGGCTTGCACACACGTGGACCGCACACGCAAGGAACCGGTCACTGGGTGGAATGGGCGACAACGCTGCAGCGGCCTGTCCAGCTCTTGCGAGAATGCAACAGCCAGTACCGTTCTTGCGCTCCGAATCTGCTCCTTCTCCACCGTTGGCGCTCAGGCATCTGTCCCTGGGCGCGCGCAACAGGCATGCGCCTGGGCGCCTCGCCAGCAACGCCAGCGGATCTGCGAACGTGGCTGTGGAGCGGAAGCGCTGGCTGTGGCCAGCCAGCTTTCAGCTCATTGTATTTCGTAGCTGGCGTCATGCTGACGTAGGCGGCCGGAAAGCACCTGTACACGTGGACACGCGTCCCCGTCCAGTGGACACGCGTGGCAGGGCGCACTGCAGGACCTCACACCACGTGGCCACAGCAGGGAACCGGTCACCTTGGGCACCAGTCCGCACACGCTGCATATGCGGCTGGGTGGAATTGGCTCGACGAAGTGCAGCGGGCTCGAGTCGAGCTCGGAGAATCCGAACAGCGTGTACCGTTGGCTATGAGCATCCATCCTTGTCGACGCGCGATCAGGGCTGCTTTGCAACAGCAACCACAAGAAACGCCTCTGATCGCAGGTTGGAACAAGCGGAATGCGAACGTGGCTGTGGAAACCAGACGCTGCCACAGGCGCCCAGTTTCGTAGCTCATTGTATTGCGCCGTGGCGTCATGCTGACGTAGGCAGTGAATCGTATCGAAATGGCAGCCACATCAACTGTTTGGTTGGTTGGTTTGCCGCAGTTCCTGGCACATACTCACGCGGGGAGATTGGCCAAGACATTGCCCGCCTAAATTAGGCTGTGACCTGCATTATTTTTGACACCAAAATATTTCATGCCACCAACCAACTTCGGATGGAGGTGGGGTTGGTGCCATAAAACAAAGGAAACGTACCCGCTCAGGGGGATTGGCCAAGTCAAGATCACATTCCATGTTGGAAGGCAGGTATAGGCACTAACCAAACGTAATTCAAAAACGTGATACTTCGTAATGAAACGTGAAGATTTTGAGACAACGAAAAAGAGGAACACTGACGGGGAATTATTAACGAGGATACCTTCCATATGTGTAAATTGTTCGTTCGATAATATGGCTTACATTTTGCTAAGTAGTTGGGTTACGCTCAATACTATAACATCGGGCCTATTATTATTCTCTAAAGAGTAAAACTATAGCACTATCAGCGCTTGGTCACATTTAGAGCTATCCAATCAGCCTGCCTTCCGTTTCGCTTCAGTTTTCGAAGGAGGTTTGGACTGAGGAATACTCGCAAAAAGTATATGGCTTGTGAGATGGTGCACAGCCATCCATGTAAGAGTGAGCAGCCATAGGCTACTGCAATTTTTGTGCATGATTAGACACAACCTCGTTACCAGAAATGTGAAACCCACTGCTACAAGTTATGTAGAATCATTGACAGTGCCCCCTGATCCGGTGCCGTTTTGTGCAATGCACTCTTTAAGCAGAATGTACACCAAATGACCAAACATTTATCGGAAATATTTTAAGACATGTCTTTGTACGACTGAAGGGCTGCGTGCCGTGCGACTGTGCCAAGACTTCAGATGGAGACAGATGCCAAGGCAAGGCACTGGCGCTGAAGCACCTGGAGCAGGCGACCGGATGGTGTTGGCAGTTGTGGCGAAAACTGCTTCACAATTGCGGCGCCGGTCGTAAGTATAACCGCTGATGTGAACTTCGTTCCAGCATTTCACCTGCGGGAGAAAAAGTTCATCACGCCGCTATATACGAATTGTTCTTAACTAACCGTCATGTCTGACATTGGTTTTTTCATTGCAAGTAGTACATGTCACCAGAGTGCAAAAGAAAGGCAATGTTTGACGGTGCGTCGATAAAATAACGCAAACACCGTCGACGACGAAGCCAGAAGGAGCTGATCTGTTTCCTAATCTTTCCCTCGAATCTGTGTTAAAGCTATTTTATAGCTATAATAACTTACCAGCCTGCCCAAAATGCCACACTCAGTAAGTTGTTCGACTTTGTTTTAACCGCTAAAGTAAAAAGATAATACCATAAAAAGTAAGTCTGTTCTAAAAATCACAGAGCGTTTGTTTTTCTTGCAGCATCTCAAATGAATAAATCCTTTTTTCTCTCATAGGTCGGCACTGCCTTTCCAACTAGATCGTGAATCAAATTCAACCTCCTTATGTAATAAGTAATGTTATTGCATATTTTTAATTGTTGTTACATTTTTTTGCAAGTACATATATATTGTTGTTTTGGTTGAGGAAATTCAATCGGCCCTCTGCGCGGCCATCGTTTCCCTCGTAACTGGGGACAGCAAAGTCCAGTAGTATGCTGTAACTAACAAGATGCAAGAAGAAAAGAAACAGCTGCTAATGGGGAAATAAATAACTATTAACCCCTTCCAGACCTGTCCTGGAGGTTCTGGCAAATTGACTTATCGATATAGAGTCGCGCGTTTCGGACTACTCTAGCCAGTTTTCTAGTTATTGTGTTAGAGCCATGACTTCTGCAATCTTGCCTAGAACAGAAAAGGGAGGAGGCCTTAGCCCCTTTTTTTTGAACACGAGTGGGGGGAAGGGGTGTCACCGTAAAGGTCCTCTGACACCCGCTAGGGGCTACGTAAAGGGTGTCTGACACCTTTTACGAGGCCCCTGCGTGTGCCTCAGGCCCAGTAGCGGCAATGGTTTTCCGAATCGAAAGTTGGAACGTTATAAAACCGTAACTTGACAGCGGAGAGCGGCGCAGGCAAACCGAGCCGCTCGTAAGTCGAACATGGCCAAATTCAGTTTCTGCATTAGTTCTTGTAACCACGAACGCGACTTTTAAAGGTGCAGTCATGATGCCAGGCCCGAGACCCACTGCCTACTGTTGTCGATGTCGCTACAATTATGGAAACATCGACAAAATACTCTACAACCGAGGCATTAAAACTCCCTAATTTGGTGTCACTGCTCCGATGGTTGCACACCAGGGGAAAATCGAGAACCCTTACCTGCCTCCTGGTGAGGTTGTCGGCAGGAAAGCACCTCAAGTACACGTCTTCCTCCAGACACGCGTCCCCGTCCAGCGGACACGCGTGGCTGCCGCCGAGGGCGCACTGCTGGTAGCAGGACTTGCACACCACGTGGCCACACGGCAACGAACCGGTCACTTCGGGCACCAGTCCGCACACGCTGCATATGAGGCCGGGTGGAATGGGTTCGACGAAGTGCAGCGGCCTCCAATCCAGCTCTGGCGAGAATCCGAACAGCGTGTACCGTTGACTTGCAGCATCCATCGTCCTCGACGCGCGCTCAGGGCTCCTAGGCGGTAGCAACGTCAGCAACGCCGCGAGCGCGCTTCGGAACAAGCAGAATGCCACCACGGGGGTGGAAATCAGCCGCCTGCCACAGCAGTCCAGTTTCGTAGCTCATTGCATTGCCCCGTGACATCATACCCACGTAGAGGGTGATGCATTTCGATCTGGTAGGGCAGAAGCTGCATCCACAATTACTGACCTCGGAGGGAGGTTGGTTGGTACTAAATAAGGCAGTGCCTATTCTGTGGACCAATGAATGATGACGATGATCATAAACACAGGGTAATGTCCAGCATTATTGTGTGGACGCAGAACACGAGGTAATGTTCACGGTCATTCTGTGGATTATAGTACGGTACAGTTGATCCTTAGTCGGGTAAAGTCACCTAAAAAGATATTATTCCACACTAATTTACATAAATATTGTGTAGAACTGACTTACGTGAACAGGTTACATAAGTGCTGGGACCCGAACCATGAACAACATGCTGCTGGCTCTATCTCCAAACCCAAGACTCGGTCGCCAAAACCCAAGACGGTACATTGCGCCATGGAAGCCTACGAGGGAGCCCTTTTCTGCTTGGTCAATACCCACTCAAAGGGATTGGCCAAGACACATAAAATTCAGAGTAGAGCATTGAGAGTGAGCATTGAGGTCATTGAGCAAAGTTCTTTTTTGTTCAAATGAAACCATGCCCACCCACCATCCTGCGCATGCGCAGAGCCTAGGGAACGCGTTTTCCATGTGGTAATAAATTGTCTGCTATTCCAGGCAAGGACGTGAACTGTACCACTAACTACTAGTAGCAAACAATCGTATGGTGTGCATACAAACTCCATTACGTCCATGGCCTGACGCTGGCCGCCAAAATAGGGTATGTTTCAGGTCGCTTTATATTCAGTTCGCAGCCTATGACCACGTTTATTAACGTTCTATATACCCTGAAGACACATATTCCGTGTCACGCTGTAGCAGCGAATCGTTTGGAAACACGTACCCGGGAGGGAGGTCGGTTTGTGCCATAAACCAAGGTACATACTCAGGAGATTGGCCAAGACAGGATACATTTCGTGGTCAAGTGAGCACAGCATTGTAGCTGACGGGAGTCAAAGGACGTGATACATGGTAATAAAATGTACAGATTTTGAGAAACGAAGAAATGAACGCTGTTTGGAAAATAATAATTAGATAAATTACAATCTTAAAATCGCTCGTTCGGAAAAATGACTGAACATGCGTCTCAGTAGTTCGCGCACGCTCAGCGCTATAACATTAGCCTAATAAGTCTCCAGTGAGGTTGGGAAGGTCCACGAGGGCGAAGGTACGACATTATCAGCACTTCGTCACATGTTGGTTCGCTTCTGGCCTTCTTTAGGTCACGTGATATTTTTGTACCAGATTTTGCACGATTTGTGTCGACGGCAAGGTCGTTCCAGGTCATCTTCCATAGAGAAAATGCTTTCACCTTAGTCAGCACGACGTGCTCAGCAATCAATATCACTCGTCATTCTGGCTCCTCCAACCACGTTGAACCTTATATGGTACTTCTCCACAGTGTGATGGGGTTACTGGTTGACCAGCTAGGCTGATTCTATTACAGTGAGATACCGCGTCAATCATTGCGAGGTTAGGTTTGCAGTACCTTCTGAAGCAACGTTCCAACGTGGTAACTTTTTTGTCGTAGTTTATCAAAACGACCGCAGTCTCTATGGCAGCAGTTCATACAACCAACCAGACTCGCCCTGTTCATAGGATCTTCCATTGTGGCAGGCTTTTCGTGTCCGAAAGTATCGTGGCAGGAGAGTAAGAAAAAGGGAGGCATTGTAACAGGCAATGCTCCTACTTGATGTTTGGAAGCGAAGGGGAGAATATGAGAGCATTTGCTCTCAGGACGCCTAAGAATTTCGAGTGCCCTTATTGAACCTGTCGTCTGCGGACAAAACAAAACAAATATTTTGTGCTCCTCCGTGTCAGCTACACATAAGCGTTCATTTTCTCGTGTTGCCCTGTTCCTGTGATAATTAAATGAGCAATGCCACAACGTTCCGATGATGCACAAGAACAATAAATGGTTCTTTAGGAGAGTTGGAACTTGACCACATCAGCACCAAACAATGAACACTCTATTTGGTCTCCTTTTCAGCTGAGCAACTTTGCCTTCATTTGAAATAGTTTACGTCACAGAATATTCGGATATTTCCACTTTTAATCTCAGGAGCAGTTCTGACAAACACTGACGAAACAGAGCAAAGTGGCCGCAAAAAACACTGGCCGCGTATCTGCTGACTTCACGCAACTGTCGTCGAAGTCTCCTGCCATCCCATCTCTTAAATGCATATCTTATCTCCCCCGCCACTCCTCACGCTCTCCTGTCCCGTCTCGCATAGAACGTGATTAACACGGTGGAGGTTCCCTAACTTCAAATTCCCGCATTTCCACTCCTGGTGCCTCCGTCTGGTGGTATCTTTCGTTACTTTAACACCGCTACGACATCTCGGCTCGGCTCGAGCCCTTTTGGTATTTGTATAAAAACAATATTTAAGCGCGTATTCTTATTTGCTATCTGCAAGAAAACAGTCACAAGTCCATTTTCAATTAAAAAAAACAAGGCTAATACCAGTTTGTGTTGATGTATACCCTCAGTATGCCGAATGCTTTTATTGCTCCACAACGTTTGTCAGTTATGAATGATGCTACCACTATTTTTGGTCTCGAAAGGTTCTGCTTATATAAACTTCTTCCAGAACTTTTGGCCATATGGCGGAGTTTAAGTAGCCTAAGAAAGACTATTGTCTATAAAAGACCAATTGCCAGAACGGCCCATGATTTTATTTCAACCAACTCCTGCCCAATGCCATTATATGTTCCACAGGCAAAAAGGACAATGGAACGCAATCTCCAAAATACAAACGGCATCGAGGTTGCCCTGACCTTTCAGCCACACAACTTTTCACGTTACCAATCCAACTTGACAAACACAGTGATCTTACTTGTTGCAAGAGCATCAGTGTAAAAATCGAAAATCCCTCATGCCAATTACTAAAAACAAAACCCCTGTGGCTTTCTTAGGCGTCTTAGGGCAGTTCTTTTCTACTAGGTGGAGCAACAACCCAATGTCCAAATGAAAAAGCAGATATATATAACAATTCCTTAGTTTTGTGAGAGCCTAATGAAAGGAAGAAAAAAAGGAAGAATAATAAGTGAATGATTTCCGGGTAACTTATGCTGCTTCGAACATTCCAGGGGAGAAACCACGCCATTTGAAGATGTCCCCAAGTAATAACGGCTAGCTGCTCGCCAGCAGCCGCAAATTTATCATCAGCTGGTCGTCGTTGATGTATTCCTTTTTCTCCAGGAAAGACAAGTCGAAGGAAGAGGTGGCAAAGTTAATCACAGGTTTGCTCCTGCACTCCGCCAGCGACACACGGTTTTGGCGATCAACATGGATTTCCAGTTTTTCAGGTATTTTGAGGTGAATGATGCTGAACTTCCCCTCGTGCTCAAGCGGCCACCGAAGGTCATCGTCCATCACTCCCTTGTGGACCTGAAGGCCAAAGTGAAGCATGAGAGAGCCTTGTTGTTCCTTAATCACAACATCCGGGACACGCAGCAGCCGCGCAGGTACACTCTTTCACTCGTGACAAGCTCCTCCCATCTTGGTAGCCTCTTCTTCAGCGCTTTGATCCCCTTGAGAACCCAGGTCTGAGCCTCCATGTTCGGTGTGCATCCCCACACCATAGCCATGCTGGTACTGAGTGTCTCGTCGAAAGCTGCAGGGCCCGTTGCTCTGGCTTGGGCTCGCTGATTTATCTACGCTATCTTTGCACGCTTGAAGGACATCAGTGCTGCTGGAGAGGCTGTTTAGTCTGGCGGCTATGACCTTGCTCTGGGCGGAAAGTTCCTCGTGGCTTGCTTGCATCGAGTCAGCCTGGGTCTCCAAACTCAACTTTTCAGTTTCAAGCTCTTCCGCTACATTTCGCCCATGATTCCCTTCAGTGATCTCATTTAGCACCGCAATGTCGCTCCACTCATCCGTAGCAAGAACGTTCCGCACGGCTACAGCAGCGTTGCCCGCCGAGCCTTCAACTACTCCCCGTCTTGTATCAACAATGACCTTTGTATGACTTTTATACCATCAGAGGTCATTCTGAAGAGCAGTCGATTTCTTCGGCGGATTCTTGGGTAAACGTTCGAATAAGATTTGCAAAATTATTGAGGGAGGCAGGGGTCTTTTTTATCGATATATTCGCGGAAGGTGGCCCAGCCTAGTCGTGATAGTGTTTGCTTGGTGCGCGTCTTCATGCCACGAAACATTATAAGGAGTGGGAAGTGGCCGCTACCCCCAGATTTAAGGGTAGCGGGCCCAATCTCTTGATGAAACCGGGTGTTGCCCAAGTGAGGGTCGACGGCATGGCGTCTTCCTGAGCTTCATGAAGGCCAACTCTTGTCTTTTGGAAAGGTTCATTGATAAGAATGAAATTGTGGAGATTCATGGTGTCGGCAAGCCACCCGCCCCACGCCCGCCAATCTCCATCACCTAATTTTGCACTGTCCGGAATTCACGCGCTACAGAACCTTCAAGCCTCGTCCAAATACGTCCTCTTTATACATCGATCCTCGTACACTAGAACCCTCCATGCTGGCTTTAATTGCACACTTTTCCCTAAAAAGCGGTGTAGCGCCAGCAGCTTCGAGTCGTGAGCCTGCTCTCCTCACCCTACGCGGCCTCTCCAGCATTCTCATGGAGCCCACCTGTTTTGGGTCGAACTGTGCGCATTAGAGATGTCGTAAGTTACAAACCCCCCACCTTCTACTCCCACTTCACCCACTTGACGTAGAGTCTGCCTGTCACAACAAAGGCTACTTCCTCCTTCTCCTCCCTTACATTTTCCGGTGCACAATCCCCGGCTCGTGCTCGCTCCGGCCAATTTTCTGTGCAAGAAAACTCACGTGATTGAAACATGCCCACAGATTTTTAAGGCGTTCAGCTTACGAAGATCAACATCATTGTAGGTCAATATACGGTCACCGGCAACGTCAGCTCATAGCACATCAAGCTGCTTGTAGCCGTCAATGTCGGTAAGGATGACAGCTGTGCGTTAGGCCTAACATCAGGCCGTCGCATGCCTGGGCCTCCCCCCCTCCATATGCAGCGCACACCAGAAACAAAATATGCCGGGTGACTTGTTTCCAAACACTTCGCTGCAGAGAGAACCCACGTGACATGTGCGATATCACTGCGCGCGCTATTCTCTTTGAGCGCCTGCTGAAAGGAGCCTACCTTTTGGGCTCTGCAGCCCCGATGTAGACTACCGAGTACTAGCGCTGACGGCTTCGGTTCGAGCCCCAGCAGGTGTTTCTCTTAGCTTTTTTTATTGCTTACCTTTTTCTATAATTCTATTTTTTTTTTCGTAACACAAATCCATGTGTTTTTTTTTTAATAGTAGTGGTTTTGTATATTTTAGGTCGCTTTAGGTTTGGCGCGCAGACAATGACCAAACGTAATTACCGTTCTGCGTCGCGCGAACAGACATGTCACATGGGTGCTCTGTGCAGCGAAGCGTTTGGAAATACGCTGCCGGGTGTGCTGTAATTACAGGCATTTTCTGTATATAGGCATACACGGTATAGCCATATACAGTAAAGGCATGTACTGCAAAGGCATGTTAGGGGGCGGCATCACTGCATTTTATAATCTACAGCGTTAGCGGTCGATTCCTTTGAGTAGGCATGTATTCGAGCACCTTGATAATTTTTGGGAATCGCAGAGAACTCGGAGCCGCCGCATAACGCCGACGCCGGACCGGGCTCTTACTACACAGACGCGCCCCGTTCCTATAGCAACCCAGCTCAGGATACTCCACAGGCACCGACTACGGGGGAGCTGGGGAAATTCTCTCTCTCGCTCCATCCATCCATCCATCCATCCATCCATCCATCCATCCATCCATCCATCCATCCATCCATCCATCCATCCACGTCCGTCCGTCCGTCCATCCATCCACGTCCGTCCGTCCGTCCATCCATCCATCCATCCATCCATCCATCCATCCATCCATCCATCCATCCATCCATCCGTCCGTCCGTCCATCCATCCATCCGCCCATCCGTCCGTCCGTCCATCCAGCCACCCATCCATCGATTTCAATCAACCTCCAGACGCGGGGTCACACTGGGCTTCAATAGAAATTTATTCAAGCTAAGTAGACCGTTTAACGAAAAATCGCGGTACATCCCAAAAGTGGTGAAATAATTATTGAAACTAAAAGGACATGGTTGACATAATTCATTTTGTTTTAGGTAACAAAACTGATTGGTATGGCACCCAATCTTTTCCAAAGCCATTTTAACATATTTGAACGTTTTCAGAAAGACAGCATATGGAGGCGCTGTGGAAAAGCGCTATGACTGTTCTTTTTTCAAGTCTTATCTCTTTAAACATTCGAAAAGGAATCCCTGCAGCGAGAGTCGTTAGTATTAGGCAACTATACACAAACACACACACACAGGCTGAACTTTTTTTAAACAATACGTCCCAGAATCATGTCAATTTTATCTGTGCTTTCTTAAAACCCGCTGAAGTTTTTAACCATTTTATAGCAAAACACAAGGCAACGTTGAAATTTCCAAATTCATTATTTTCAACAAAATTGACTCTAATACTATGAAACTGCTAGGTCATTGTGCAAAGGCAAATGAAACCGGGACAAATGCTTGATTGTCGATTAATAAGTTGTTTTGTGGAATGCTCAGATTATCTGCCTACCCTTTGTACCTATCCGTGCCGTCTAAGAAGACCCTAAAATCAAAAGCTTATCTGTCGGTCTGAACACGAGCAGAGAACAGTCAATCTTCTGGAATACCCCATCGTCCCTTTCCATGTGCTCCGCAACGAGAATATACTCAAGGACTCCAGGCACTTCATTTGAGCTTACATCATAGCAGGAGTTCGAGCCTAAGAATCAGCTGGTCGTTCTTGACGTAGCCTTCCCGCTCGAGGTACCCCAAGAAAAAGGAAGACGTGTCAAAGTGCACGGCAACCATGTCGTCTTTCTCTTCGGCCGTCGCACTGCGAGCGCTGTCGATGTAGACTTCCCGCACTCCAGGCTTGTCTGGGTGTATGACGTCCTGTTCGAGCTCCCCGTCGAACGGCCACTGGAGAGATTCGTCCATTTCTCCTTCGTGGAGCTCCAGGCTAAAATACATCCACAGGAATCTACCGTGCTTCATGACGGTGATTCCTGGCGATATGCAGTATCCGCAGAGGTAGACCGGATCGCTCGTGTAGCAAGCCTTGCCCGTCTGGATTGCTTCCTCCTTCAGAGATTGTAAACCCTTTCAACACCCACTGGTGAGCCCTGATCGTTTTCACAATGTTCCGCAAGACGGAAACGATGCCACTTGACGTTCCTTCGCCTTCTCCCGGCGCTGTTCTTCGCTCGGCAGTGACGTCATTTGCCTTGCATGCCAAACCGTTGAGATCTCGCGTGATGTTTTTGTCTCTTAACAATTCCCTGAGGACGCGAACACTTCCGGACAGTTCTTGGAGCCTTCTGGCGTGCGAATCGTTCTGGGCGGAAAATAGCTGAAGACTGTCCCTTAACGCATCCATTTGTTTTTCCAACTTCGACTCGAAGCCTGTTATTTTTGCCGCCCGATTCGTACACTCCTTTCTGACCTCTAAGACCAGCTTCAGACACCGTCCTATTCTCTCCTTGATCTGGTTGAACTCGGTGTCACGGTCGCTGGTTGTCCCGGCAATGCTCTCGGCCAATTCTCGCAGACGGCGGCTTTGCGAGTGTGATAGACTCTCGAGCTGGGATCTAATGTCATTCGCTCGCTCTTCCAACGCGGCCTTGACAGACGCGATGTCTCCGCCGTCGTCCCGGGTGCGAGTGGCTGCTTCTAGGGCGCGGTTAGTGCATTCCTTGATTGTCAGAAGCTCGGCGTGCATTGAGGTTATCAATGAATTCGTTTGCTTTATGGCGCTGTGAAGCGCTGCGTACATGTGTCGCGAGGCCTTTTCCAGGTCTTCCAACGTCTGCGTTCTGCTGTAATTGTACAGCTGAGCGCTGGTGGCTGTGGGTCCGCGGCAAGACTTCAAATGGAGACAGATGCCGAGACGAGGTACTGTCACAGAGCACTTGGGGCAGGTGATCGGATGGTGTTGGCAGTTGTGGTGAAAGTGCTTGACGATTTCGGCGGCCCGTCATGACCATGCTGCAGCCGTGGACTTCGTTCCAGCATTTCACCTGCACCACAAAGGAGTTTCAACACCAATTATCTGGACTGTTCTTAACCAAACCTTGTTGCCTGACATTGAAATACATGTAGATGTCACCAGAGTGCAAAATAAAGGCAAAGTTCGACACTGCATGCGTCACTAAAATAACGCTAACACAGTCGACGACAAAGTGAGGAGAAGGACATGATAGGCATCGTAATTGTTTTGTAAAGTTCGTGCTAGAGCTTTTTGATTGTTACAGTGCCTTACAAAACCTGCCCAAAAGGGCACCCTAGTCAAATTTTGCAGGTTTCTTTTAGTGGTGAAGGTAAAAAGTTGGACCATAAACGCAAAAGTGTCTTCTAAAAACCAGAGAGCGTTTCTTTCGCCATCTCAAATGAATAGCTCCTTTTTTCACAGATATCGGCACCGGCTTTTCTAAGTGAATCTTGAATCAAAAACATCCCCCATATTTAATAATTAAAGTCATTATTTGTTTCGTTAGGAAGAGCAATCTTGCCCTCTATAGTTCAGATTTACTCCTCGTAACATGGACAGCAAAAAAGTCGTACAGTGACAAGTTTACAACAACTGCGAAATGGGGCGAATCGAGCAATAACTAGCAATTCGCCTTGGCCGACATGTCGTCGACGTTATGGCAAAATGACTCAGTGGTATTGAGTCGCGCGCTTCAGAGGGCTCCAGGCCTTATGTCGAACATAGTCAGTGCTGCTTCTGCCTTAGTTCTAGTAACCCCAAACGCAACTTTGGAGGCGCAGACCCGAAAGACACTGCGCATTTGTGCCGATGTCGCTACAACCACTGCCGGGGTTGACGAAATCCTGTACAGCCACGACATTAAAACGCCCTAATTCAGTAAAACTGCCCCACCGCTTGTATAGCAAGGTCAATCGAGTGTATGACCATCGGTGTTATTTATAGCTTCTATCAGATCTGTTCGTACTCACCTTCCTCCTGGTGAGGTTGTCAGACGGAAAGCACCTCCAGTACACATCTTCCTCGGGACACGCGTCCCCGTCCAGCGGACAGGCGTGGCTGCCACCGAGGGCGCACTGCTGGTAGCAGGACTTGCACACCACGTGGCCACACGACAAGGAACCGGTCACCTTGGGCACCAGTCCGCACACGCTGCATATGCGGCTGGGTGGAATTGGCTCGACGAAGTGCAGCGGCCTCCAGTCCAGCTCTGGCGAGAATCCGAACAGCGTGTACCGTTGACTTTCAGCATCCATCCTCCTCGACGCGCGCTCAGGGCTTCTTCGCGTTAGCAACGTCAGCAACGCCGCGAGCGCTCTTTGGAACAAGCGGAGTGCCACCGCGGCTGTGGAAACAGACCACCGCCACAGCCGCCCAGTTTCGTAGAGCATTCTATTGCGTCGTGGCGTCATTCACACGTAGCCGGTGATGCGTGTGTCGACCTAGCAGCCAAGAACTGCCCCACATGCCTTAGATTACGGCACTTAGCCACGCGTGGGATTGACCAGGTCGCAGTGTGGCAAATTGGGGCTGCCGCCTAGGTTATCTTAGGCACCAAATTGCGGAAAGAACTGTCCTCGGAGGGACGTTGGCTGCTGCTGGTGGTGGTGGTAGAAACAGTATTTATCCAAAGCTGTATAGAAAGAGGCGCAGGTTGGGTTGGCTGGTGTCGTAAAACATTGCGCGTACCCGCTCAAGGTGATTGGCGAAGACAAAACAGCATTTTACGGAGAAAGGATGGGTAGGAGATTGAAGGAACACTGACGCGAAATTTTAGTGTTGCGTTTTTTTTACGCTGCTATAGGTACCTTGATTACAGAATGGCACATTAGATGGTAGATTGGTCGTGTCAGTTTAGGTTTCGATGAAACGAGCACCCACGCGGCCGCCATTGCAGGAGGGCGCTCTTGACGTCACCAGAGTTACTCAATATACACAGTTTCGAAATTTCCGCTTCAGAATCCGGGCGGCGCTAGCCCCCTGCTCCGTGGAAGCTGAGTAGCAAGTCGACGCGCGGCACCTAGGAGACAAAAACCGAACTTCGCTAAACTATTATTATTCAAATTTTTTTTTGTAAAATAAAGATTGCCTTTTAAATTAGAATACATTGATTAGGTGATATCTACTTGTGTTTTTGCGGCTTTTGTTTTTATGACTTACGGCAGCAACCGCAAGCACTTGAGTACTACTTCAACTTTCTGCCGTCCGACGACAGGATAGTCAACTTGCGCCGTGCTTGGCCCGGCGCAGGGTGGCAACCAAAGACCGGCTTTTGATACATGGGGCTATGGGGAGTTTCGCAACTGGCATATATCCAGTAACTCTGTGACGTCACTGTCTCGTCGCGCCATGGCTGATCTGCGCACGCGCGTCCAGAATGGCTGTGGTTGCACGCGCCCGCGTAGGATGACGTCAGTCCTCAATAATGTGACGTCACGGGTGCCCCGACATCGGCAGTTGGGTGCGCGGGTGCGCAGCGCTCAACGTGTCATGATGATGCTGATGTCGAAAAGATATCCTCTCTGGGCGTTCTCTTCTGCGAAAATATTAAAGTTGTCTTAAAATATGTTCAACTGGACGGTTGCGGTTTAACCTGTGGGGTAGTTACAGATACAAAGGAAGCTCTTTTTATAGTCACCTGAGCTTTAAATATTTGTGTCAGCACTCCTTCAAACTGGAGAGAAATCAGGGGAAGTGATCCATGGTATTAAAACGTCAAGATTTCGAGAAAACAAAAAAGGGAACATTTATGGGCAAATATGAGGATGCTTAAAATTACTTTACATTTAAGAATTGCATTTAAATTACTTTAAATGGCTAGTTTGGAAAAATGACTGATCATGTGCCACAGTTGTTGGGGCACGGTCAACGTTATAGCATTAGTCCTAGTTACTCTCCACTAAGTTTGGCACACTCACGAGGTGAAACGGTATAGCACTAGCAGCACTTGGTCACAGCAGTCATCCTGCCTTCCCCCTTTTGCTTTTAGTGTTTAATGGAGGTTTTTTTTCGACCAATGCTGCCAAGAAGTATCCGGTCTGTGAGGTGGGGCACAACGACCATGTTAGAAGCGATAAGCGACGCAAGTCCTGTGTATGATTAGCCACACTGCGTTGAAGAGATAAGGTAGGACTCACTGCTGCAAGGTGTGTTTAGTCATTTACAGGTGCCCTTGATGCCCCTGCAACTTGGTGCGATCAACTCTGGATGCAGAGTACGCAACATAATGTGACCAAACATTTATTGAATATGTTTGAGTACTTTAGGATCCGTATTCTGAATCCCTCCGCCACTCCATTTGCTCCCTCCATTGGGCTGAGGATTCCGTAATCCTTATGCAATCCTTATGAAGAAGAAGAAGAAGAAGAAGGAGGAGGAGGAGGAGGAGGAGGCCGGACTCCACGGGGTGGAGTTGAGCAAGCGCGGGGGGGATCCATGGATCAAATTGGCTCGTAGGGCATGAGTTGGTAGTTATCGAAATGCAGCATGGGTTCTTCCACAGGGCTGTTGTTCAGCACTGAATGGTATATTCATTGGTGCTGGCCATCGCTACATAACTCGCGCTAGACAGCTCTTAGTGGCGAACTGTATAATATGATTTATGGTGTGTTCATCTAATGAGAGGGGACCAATATGGGTTGAGGGGTGGGGGTGTGGGGAAATTAAACTCCGGTATAGAGAAAATTGGGGGCTCATCCAGGCCAGGCCGTGAAAATCAGCATTGACGGCTTGCTGGCAGTGTAGGCATTTCGTGTTAATGGGCGGGAAAGGGGCAGTAGGCCACTTGCGGGTTGTTTCCGGTGGAAAGGATAAACCTGTATAAGATTTGCTAACAAACATTTCTTGAGTTGTTGTGAGTGAATGTTCGTTAGAAACGTGGTCCCCCGGTGTAGGTTGCTTGAGTCTAACTTTCGTTTCGTATTTGCACTTGCGTATGCGGATGGCTGGGGGCTTGGTGGTATCTTCGGTCGTGTCGAAGCAGTCAGGGTGGTCTCAAGCCTGAGGGATCTACGGGGTCATCTGAGGAGAGCAGAGATCAAGCCTTCCGCGCAGCTTTTTGGGCTGCCTGATTCCCGGGTGCGCCGAATCATGGCCAGGAGCTCAGTTCATGCGCGCGTGGGTGCCATGGAATTGTAGGGCCATCGTTTCTGTGATAAGCCCATTTACTAAAGTGTGCGTCGAACACGGTCGTCGAAGTTCTTGAAATTCTTGGTAGGAATCGGTTATTATTCTAAACTTTTTTGGCTATGGGTTGATGATGGTCGTACACAGCTAGTCAAGAGCTCACAGTGAGCCGGCCAGCTCGTGCTCCCGCTGTTCAGGACAAGGGAAACGGAGGGGGTTTGGTGCGTATGGGCATTCCCAGAATAGGTGTTATGTGGTGTTTGTGAGGGAGCAAGAGGGGCAATTGTAGGGGTAAGTGCAGGGGGAGATGTAGGGGACTGTCGAGGTGTTGTAGCATGTGTTGGTCTGTAGTCCACACACGATGCAAGCAGCCTGTGTGCTGAGGGGTCGATGACGGGAGGCGGGTCCTGATTCCGGAGCTCGCGATAATGATATAATATTTCACTCTATCGGAAACGGACCGGGGGAAGGGGGATGGTGCGGAAAGATCCTCTTTCGTCGACGAAAACGCCCGGAGTATAAGTACTGAAAATGCTAAATACCGAAATTTGAGGGCAGCGTTCGCTTAGGTGACGATTATGCCTTCAACGAGATAGTCACGTGTCCACAATGGTGGACTGATCGGCAGTAAAATGTCGAGTTTGCTTTGGTTCGAGTTGATGGGTAGAATATGATTTTTTGCCCTTAAATAAAATATAAAAGTGCAAAAACAGAAAGTGTAATGTCATTACGACCTTAATTACCCAGTAATTACGGCTTCCTTAGCTATTCGAAGCAGCCTCCGCCACAGTGGCTCACTGGCTAAAGCGTTGTGCGGCTGAGCCTAAGAATGCGGGCTATACCGGGCTGCGGCGACCGCTTTTTAGATGGAGGCGAAAAGCAAAAATGACCGTGAGTCCAGCTTTCAGCGCACGTTTGAGATTCCAAGGTGCTTGAAATGAATCCGGAGCCAACCGCTACTGTGCACCAAAGAGCCCCGGTGTACCTTCGGCGCAGGAAAACCCTAAAATTTGAATCGTTTGTGTATTCGTTTTCAACAAGTTCACCCTGTAACTTTAGAGTATTTATGCTGATAAATCTGGTAACGCTTTTTTAGATGCGACACTGAGAGCATCTCTTGTCGGCGGCCCTGTCCTTCCTGCGTGCGTCCGTTGTTGTCCGCGTGCGTCCATTGTTGTTGTCCGCAGCCACTCTCCCCCTCTCCTCTCCGATAGCGAACACTCTCTCGTGAGGGGCATTGGATTGGATTTGCTTGGCTTGGCTTGACTTGGATTTGGATTGGATTGGATTAAAGTGGATTGTGTTGGATTGTGTTGCGTCATAGCCGCGGCACTCTCTCCTCTCCGCGGTCTCCTCTCCTTCGGGCGCGCTGCGCATATAACCGGTGTGCCGCTCTCCGGCGGCCTTTCAGTCGACGGTTGCTCTCCGCTTGCGCTTGAACCCCCCCTCAGCGTCGCATCACACCAGGGTTCCCGCGAGGAGAGGTGGGCGTAATTTTTATTGAAAATAAGCTGTTGCCATAGAGTGTGGCGTATATGTCATATAACTGCATATATAAAATGGTATATCACACATACCAAAGTGATATTACAACGTAAATATAACGAAGACGCCTTTTACAGCCAAGCTGTACATGTCTAAAACTCCAGTTCTCATTCCGGTGAAGCCGCTTTACTCGGCACCGCTTCTCCGGTCCTCCTCGCCACCGGCGGCGCCGCTTCCAGAAGTTCTAAAACTCTTCGCCACCATCGATGTCTCTTCAAGTTGTCTTTTAACTGGCTATGGGACGGACGTGTGGCGTTCGCTGGGCAGAAGAAAAGAGCAGGAATTGAAAGGCGTCAGCGCTCACAGAAGGACGAATGTGCGCGAAAACAACGGAAAACCGCAGCCTAGGAAGGTGCAGCCACCGCCGTTGGCCGCTCAAGTTCCACTTCGTCGAGTAGCTGCGAATCCCTTTCGGATAGAGAACTACTTTCCCGCTTGGAACGCCGACGTGAGCCAATAATTTGTGCAGTTTGAATGGCTTATGGTATTCGCATGTGTCTCACGTCTAAGGACGCGCACATCACCGGTTGCCGGTTTATGCGTGCACGGGTTGGGGTGGAGGCAGAAAAACGGGGTAATTCTATCAGCGGTGCCGTGAAGTTGTGTTGGCGAGAGATTTAAGCGTGAAGGTCTCACGGCACCAATGCAACCTGTCTGCCGTCCTCCGTAGTCCAGTGGCTTGGGTTGGTGTTACGGAAACAGTAAGATGCCTATGACGCGGGAGGGAAATTGGCAGCTCCATGTTTGTCCGCTACAAGAACGCTGGAGTCCTTCGAAGTTTCATTCAGCTAATTGGATACGAAGTATGCTCAATCGCCAATTGCAAACAAACGTGGTTTGTTTCTTGCCCTCTGTTGACTGCGTTCAGTTTCGCCAGGTCAGCATTCCTCAGAGTGGACGGGCACTGAATTTTCTTCCCTCAGGTCGCACTTTGAAGCATTGTGCAACCGCTTCGAAGTGATCTTTGCGTGGATGCTTTTCATGTTATAGGTACTTTCGAATAGGTACTTAGGTAGGTTATAGGTACTAGGTTATAGGTAGGTTATAGGTACGTTAGATTATAGGTACTTTTAATGTCTTCATAAATGACCACTACATTGACGGAACTGGCTTTTCTACTATAGAAATGCTTACATTTAGCTTGCATTCTTTCTTCGCATACAAAATGCTTTACAATTAGCTTGCATCCCTTGCGTCAGTAAATTATGAGGGAATATTTCCTTGCTGTTTATTTGGTGTCTTTAAAGATCTACACAAAACAACAAGGGCATGTTCCATTTAAATTGAGTAGTCATTTTCTCCAATATTTAACTGCATGCATGTACTCAGCACGATCACCATTTACTAGTTGGTTATTCACGTATGCTCCGAAATATTAACAGCGGCAATTTTCGCATATGCCTAGTGAAGAGTAACACAAAAGACAACGTAGGGAAAAACTTGTAAAGCATTTTATTGAAAACCGGGACGAACCATAGGAATGCCTTGAATAAAACGCGGTTCTGCTTATAGTTACGCTAGTTGCATGCAAAAGTAACTTGCCTTCTCCAGTTAAGGAACCTAAAAACTCACGTGCCAATAACGGGACATCACAGTTTAGCATAACAGTTATTTTATTCTCTGCCTCCTCAGGCCATTTTATAAAAGTTCAGGTTCAAACCTGTGCGTGAAACCTGAGGGAGGACATCCATGGAGTATTTATTTTTCAAAATTGTATTAGTCGCAAGATAGCGAACGAAGAAGCACTCTAAAATAAAACAACTCTCTATATTCCGACTTTAGGTTTCAAACCTGGTGGGCGGTACACAAGAATCTAGCACGTAACATACGCACAGTGCAGCATACACAGGCGCAACGAGTCAGGTTCGACTCCTTTCCTCCCAAGGAAGCCACGAGAAGCTTCAGATGCCAGGAACCGCATCAGCCATCGGCTGCACGAAGGTTAAATCACGGCTATGCCAAAGTTCCCGTGAGCACGGCACCTCACGCCAGTCTTGGCGCACTTTTCGCGAGCAAGCGTTCAACGCAGCCGCACAATGTGTCACGCTGTCGTTGGATCACTGATATGCGAAGTGGCTGAAGTGGCCTCGATGTCTCCAATGGCCAGCCAAGCTGGCGTAGGCACTGACACACAACGCTGGAGTTTAAACCAGAACTGCTTTTGCACGACAGTTCAGTCCCACAACATCTTCCATTTGCTCCACCTTTCCACTGGACGCAAAAGACAGCTACTGGGATATGTCTGCGTCAACGCGGAGGCTGCGCCGTGGCGGTGGAGCGTCCGTTGATGGCGCCATACTGCTGTTGCCCATTGAACTCGTGCGAGATGGTGGCAAACTCGCCGCTGGTTGAGTTCGTGGTTGTGTCGCGGTTCTCTTGAACGTGCACGTCACCTCTCGCCGCCGAACTATTGGACAAACGCCGGTGCTTCGGCGAGCTCCCCAGAGCGGCAGATGTGCACAGCTCCCGTATGCAGACGAACGTCAGCACCACGGCCTGCAAGCGAGAGAGAAAGCATCGATCGTGTGAAGCCTTCCGGAAGCTAGCATGTACGGCCAAGTTTCCGGTCAACACCGAGCAACGAATTTGTGTCGAATGTGGTGCATCTTCACACGCTATCGAGACGCGTCCCACATCGTGAACATGCCGACAGTGGTTGGACATATTAACACACTGAGGCGACGTGACGTAGACTACCACATCATATTAGTCGGCCGTTAGGGTGGACCGAATCATGTTCTCCTCCTTCTTGCCTCCCAGCTATCTCTTGCCTAATTGCCCTTCCTGAGGTTCTCCCGGGGATTTGGTGAAAACTACGTGTTAGTGAATAATACTTTGTGATTAAGGCCACGCTCATGTATTCCAGTGCTGACACGTAATACAAGCACGGCTTGTTTCGGAATTAGTACTGTGGATAGAGCCAAGAGAGTCAAAAGCCATACAGCGTTAAGCAATGCTGCACCTAAAAGTCCTTGTCGCAGACATTTTTATCGCACGGTAACTTATATGAAACTTACTTAGCATCGTGCTACGAAATCATCCTCATGAGACGCACAAGACAAAAAAATTAAGAAAGCTCACACTAAGCGTAAGACTTGAATGTAGCGAATCTGTACGCAACCTTGACGTACATCCCGACGGTTTAAAGCCACGATTTAAACCGCTTTGCTTCGCCTTCACTGCCGCAACGATCTCTATTCCGTCATTGTTAGCTCCCTTCATTTTTTGTGTGAGCTCCCTTCATTTTTTGGAAGTGATGATCATTCGACATCACCTTGCAGGGCGTAAGGTACGACGCGTGTTTCTCGTTCAGAGCAAGTGTTGCCACAATTACGACGAACGCTGGAGTTTTTAGATGCGACGCATCTCTTGCTCTGAGGCATGTCCCTCCTGCGCAGGCGTCGGCGGCGTCCGCACGCCACCTGTGCATGCGCGACTCTCCTCCGCTCTTCTCTCCGACAGCTGTGCGCAGCACTCTCACTCCGTCTCATTATCATAAACAACAGCTGCGTGCGCGCGCTTCGCTCGCTTCGCTCCACTCCCGTCGCGCAAGTGCGCGCATGCGCGACTCTCCTCCGCTGTCTCCTCTCCTTCAGGCGCTGTGAATATAAAGCGGGCAGCGCGCTGCGGCGGTTCAGTCAGCGCTCGCCCTCGTTCGACTTCGCGTCACTTTGCTTGACGACTGCGTGCTTGACTTGATTCTTCCGATGAAGACGTCATGGATGCGCCGGTCCCTTCATGAAAAGTGAAATTACGCCCATCTTCCCGCGTATGAGAACACCCGCGTGTGATGGAATGCATCATACGCGTTCACAACACGTTTCACCCGATTTAGAGAATCAACCCAATGGAAACGCCAATTGAACCCCCCGATGCGTCGCATCACACCAGGGTTCCCTCGCGGGAAGATGGGCGTAATTTTTTTTTTCTTAGCTTGGTCAAACCTTTTAATGGGTATGCTTGGCTTGGGAAACGTGCGCAGGGGACGCTCGGTGGTTGCCGCGAGGCGTGCACACACGAGCGCTAGGCATTTTCTTGGTTTTTCTAACTCCGGGTGGCCGGCGCGAGGCCCGCGCTCACGTGCGCGCGACCGGCAATTTCTTGGTATTTTTAACCGCGGACACGAAAAATTACTATTTGCTAAAAGGCTTCGCTCTTAAAAACCAATGGGATCGTCGAACAGAAACAAAAGGCTGCCCCAGGGAAATAATTTATATGCACCAGATAAATTAGCCTTGCTGTGTGTTCACGAACAGTGAACATTACGACTTCAGTTCGTGATGGGGTCAGCCAAATGGGACAAAGAAGGATCAGTCTAACGTGAGCCCTCGGCACTGTATTCTGAGCGTCCTTTTATGCGCCACAAAATGTCCGTTCTGCCAACGTCACTTGCACAAGGAATATTGGACTTGAGTCAGAGATCTGCCAATGAAGCTTTTAGTCACTCGTTCAAGATACGAATCGTTTGAAAATTTCTGGCCAGATTTTTCCACTCTCCAGAGGATGTTGAGCCTTTACGATGGCAATTTCAGGGCATCTGCGTTCCTAGTGGGGTGGTTAATCGTGTACCGTTCTAACAGTACACAGCACCCGTCTCGGTGTCTCAGCGGCCAAGGCGTTGTGCTGCTCAGCCGAAGGCCGCGGGTTCGTTCCCGACCTCGGTGACCGCTTTTCAGACAGATGCGAAAAGTGAAAACACCCTGTCTAGACTTCGATGAAATTAAAAATTACGGGGCGGTTAAAATTAATCCGGAGCTCTCCACTACGGCGCGCCTCATAGCCCAGGTATAGCTTCGCCGCGTAAAGCACCTCATTTTAACACGAGAGTGCTTTATTTCTGGATACAAAGATTTCACTGACGTCATATCCGCCACGGAAATGACGCCAGTACAACGAACAAGCGGCCTGTAAAGGGTGCACCCCTGCATACAGGGTCTTCTTGCGGGGAAGCAACCTTTAGTATAAGAGTACGTTATGCTTGGGGTTCGTTTTTTTTTTTTTTTTTTGTGGGGGGGGGGGGGGTCATATTTTAACCCGAAAGTGTTTTATGCCGGGAACACCAAGATTTCACTGACGGGTTGTTGTCACCTAGGCTAGTTGGCACTGTTCTATGATGGCTAACAGCGCGAAAACTAGACGAAAACACGAAAAGTGACGCCCCTTTTCGTGTTTTCATCCAGTTTCGCGCTGTTAGTCGTCATAGATTTCCCTGACGTCATATCCGTCCCGGAAATTACGCCAGTAGACCTTTGCCGAAGCGACCCGCCAGCAGGACGTCGCTCGCCAAGCACACCCACAAGGCAACCGCCGACCCGCAAATCATGCTCAGTTGCAGATTTCGCTGCACATTTCACTTTCGTGTTTTACCGAATCCTATGCCAGAAGAATCAACCACAGTTTTTTTTTTTTTTTTTTGCCATGTAGAGCACCCTACTTTCATAGCCACCGCCTTAGCAGCAGGTTTACCTCGAAAGCGTTTCCAAAATATCCAACCAAGCATCTTATAAAGGCAGAGATTCAGTGGCTCTTTAGAACAAGCGCGAGCTTCACCACCTCTACTCGCGAGTCGGTGTCCGGTGTAAGTGCTTTTACCTATCATAAGGCTGATTAGAGTTGCCGCCGCAACATTACTTTTTGCATCCTCCATACATTCCAAAGCAGATGGTTCCCAAAAGAACAACGCGAGGGGCTGAAGAAGTGTTTAAACGTTTTGTTTCAGCGATGGCTTTTCGCGGTCCTGTTGGGGAGGATTGCGACGGAGGCAGCCAAAATTCTCACCGCACGCAGCGAAGAAGTCTTCCACAGCATTACATGGTTCCTCGCGCACATGGGACACGCAGTACACCCACCAATCCCCAACGTCAACGAGTTAGCTAACGATCGTGCACGAGGTTTCACGTGCCGCGCCGGTCCCAACGCTATCCCGAGTGACAGGCTGGGCGAGTACAGAGACCCTTTACTCACTTTTCATGAAATCATTTCCCACTATCAACTACCCCGGAGGACACTCCCATTACCTCACCCCAAGCTCAAACGACCACAATCCATAGCTTTCCGAATGCTACAGACGAATACGTTTCCCACTAGAAGTAGGTTCAGCCTTATCCTGCCATCCATCGAACCTCATTGCCTTAACTGCTCAGAGGCTTCCTGCAATCTTAAACACATGCTCTGGCAATCTCCTGCGTTACGTACAGCCACGCACTACAGCACCGAGCACAAATGGACGAGCGCTCTCTCGAGCAACGATCCGCACAAGTAACTCAAGGCTGTCCAGAGGGCCTGCGAGAGGGCGAAAGACGAAGGTCTCTCACCTCCTGCGCGGGTGTGGCCAGCGACTACCTGATTAAGACCCTTAGAGGCCATCCAGGATAGTCCCTCAGGACCTTTAATAAAGTTCTTTGTCTGTCTGTCTGCCTTTTCGCGGAGAACATAAGAGGCTTGTTCCCTCCTCCTGTCTGACCCACTCACCACCGTAGCCTCGAAGCAGAATAGCACCATTGTTCCCCAGGAGTAGCCTACATGCTGCAGCAAGACACCTCCCAAGGTGGGTCCCGTGAAGGATCTGCGGAAGGAGACCACGAAAACGCCGCAACCAATTAAGACACGTACTTGAAACGCCATGAGGATGCGCGGAACGACGACACAAAGAGGAGACAACAGGACGAGCGCATCAGGAGACAACAGGACTAGTGCGCTCGTCCTGTTGTCTCCCATCGTCGTTCCGCGCATACTCATGGCGTTTAAGTATCAGACCAACTAGCCCGTCAACAAATCTTGCAGACACATACTGTAATTTTCCACATGCTCGACACAAAGAGGAGACAACAGGACGAGCGCATCAGGAGACAACAGGACTAGTGCGCTCGTCCTGTTGTCTCCTCTTTTTGTCGTCGTTCCGCGCATACAAGTATCAGACCAACTCGCCGCCGTCAACAAATCTTGCAGACACATACTGTCATTTTCCACATGCACGACACAAAGAGGAGACAACAGGACGAGCGCATCAGGAGACAACAGGACTAGTGCGCTCGTCCTGTTGTCTCCTCTTTGTGTCGTCGTTCCGCGCATACTCATGTCGTTTCAAGTATCAGACCAACTAGTCCGTCAACAAATCTTGCAGACACATACTGTCATTTTCCACATGCATGTGGAACATGACGGCATCACCCACACTCCTCATGAGGAGTGTGGGTGAGCTGGTTGTGACAATATTGTGAAAAGCAGCAGCACATAAACATGGGCAGGTGAGGACACTGTTTTATTTCTGGGTTTGTTGTAGAGGAACTAAACACCAAAAACTAGTTTTATTGTACGCAGGTCTGAAAATGCAGCATCCTCCAATAAAATGTTCGTGGTCTTGCCTGTTCCAGTTTAGGTTACGAAAGTTAACTTAACGACTTAACCCGTGATTCGCAATGGTTGTTTAGATGCAACTCAAACAATATTTTTTTCTCTCGGCCTGTGTGGTTTTTTCGACATTTAACACCATCCGCTGGCAAAGATTCCTGGACCTTCAAAAATTAAAGAAGAGAGGGCCGCATGTACTTCCGTGTGCTGAAAAAAAGTCTTGTTTATGTGTGCCAACTCGCATTGAGCCGGGCCCCTCAAAGGGCTAGTGACAGGTAAGCGAAATGGTGCAATTTCGTTGTTAATACAAATTACAGAAATACAAACCTTTACGTTATTGTGCTAATCAAGGTATCTTTCTCGTTCAACTGACATATGGGCAGCCAGTGCCCAGCGTCTCCGAGTTCCAAAGTGCGTCATTGTGACCATCGTATATATAATGAACCAAACTTTTTTCTGACTTAATATTTGTGATGTGGGAAGTTTTTAAGATCATAAAAATGTTTCACAACCTTAAACAAAAAAAATTATTTTCGGCAGGAGCGTATATGATCATCACAGGGAACGCACGGTGCCGTACTCTTTATTTCACGCTCTTTTACGGGCATTATGAACAGGTGATTCCGCTTCTAGATCCGACGGCCTATCCAGCGACATGATCTACCACTGCCGGTACGCATACGAACAAATTTACAACACGCAAAATAGGGTAGCCCATCTTTGTACGCCATTTTGTCCGATTATGAGAAACTGTTCCCACGTGTTTAGTTTGCTTAAGTCAAAAAATCATAGTTCAATAATTCCCGATGTAATTTTTTTAGTACATTGCACGCATAAAGTACCATTAAAGAGACATGAAAGGATTACAATCAGAAAAACAATCCTTGGCACAAAAGTGTACGAGTCTAAATCAGCGAACTTATCCAACTTCAATATCCTATTAATTGACCCTCCCAGGGAATTCAAAAAAAGCTATTGCTGAAGCCGTATCGCTGCAGGGTCGATGAGCGCACGTGCGGTCTACAACAAAAAATAGGTTGGGCCTCGCTGTTACCTAGTTACCTATTCGTCGAACAGTGCTGCAGTGCAACAGCCTTTTCCCATACGTTTCCTTTTGCTCTAATTTCTCTTCCATCCCATTCAGTTTTATTCTGTACGCTGACAGGCCGTATGCGATAAATATGCTCCCAGAGCACTTAAGGAGCCGTGTTATATCTATACTTAAATTTCAAAATTAGAAAAAAGGTACTGACCCGATAGACTGGAAAATCGTGAACATCGAAGACACGAGACCATTGGTTGCGACGGAGCGTTCGAAACCACGGTCACTGAAACAAGAACGGTCCCCAAATAATTTATAACTTTACACAAAGATTTTTTTCTTGTGACTAGGTCACACGGTTCAAGTGTCCTTCGCCTTCACGCTGCTATAGCACTCAAAGAAGCACGAATGGTGTGTATGATGGGTAATAAAATCTATTAGGAATTTTTTACAGGCACACAGATGAAAGGAATAAAGTGTTAGTAGAGGTACGGTGCTCGAATTACTCCAAACTGCATTGATTGATTGGTTAGTTGACTGATCTATTGATTTATCAATAGATCGATCGATAAATCGATCGATGGATTGATTTGAGGTTTAACGCACCGACACTACACAGGCGATGAGGCAAGCCATAGTGGAGGGATCCGGATTAATTTTCACCACCTGGCGGGGGGGGGGGGGGGGGGTCTTTAAGGTGTGCCGAAATCTCGAACACACGGGCGTTTTCGCTTTTCGCCTGTATACATCAGAAAAGCAACAGCCGTTGCCGGGACTCGAACCCGCTTCCTTGGGCTCAGCAGCACAGCGCCTTAGCCACTGAGCCACCGCGGCGGGTCAAACTTTGTAGAATAAGGTTAATGCATTCTTCATAACATCCCATATCATGGGGTTTCTTTTTCTTTATAAAATGGTAGTTGACTCTTCTACTAAATGGTCGTTCGTTGCATAAAATGCTAAAATAAAATTTCCGATCGAGAAAGCTTGTAAACAAGGAAGCACTGAGCGAGCTAGCAAGCGACTGGTCGAGGCTTACAAGGTCCGTGAATTTAACGGTCAACAGAGCTACAAGGTCGATGCTTTGCGAGGTCAAGAAGGCTTCTTTTACCTGCCTGTGTGAGACCTAAAGTTACTGACTTGAACACACAAAAAACTGAGAATGAAATAAGCAAGTACACTTACATTGTGTACTCCAGGGTTGCCATGAAGGCACAAATAGACGCGCCACCGATGCCCAGCCCGAAGAAAGCCATGGACAGAGTGACAACCCAGAGTTTCCTGAAAAAATACAATTATATAAGCCTCGAGCGCTGCCTGTAGGTGGCGCCACTGAAATCCCCCCAGCGGCCCGTTTCGAAAGCAGCCGCGGGAGACCCCGGTGCGCTCCCCACTGTCGCCGTTGCTTTTGGGGCAGGTCCAAGCCAGATTTACCCTTTGCATGCATTTTAAATGCATGTCAACGTGCTGCCGTCACTCTGTATACAAATGTGGTGCATTTAAAAGTGCGGAAATGTTTCTGACGCGATCTTGGTGTAATACATTCGGTCTATTGAGCGTTCGGTGTGTGTCACAGACCAGCGTAGCGAAGCCGGCGAATGCATGGAGCTGGTTGTAATTCCACTGCCCTGAAATTTACTTGCGGTGTCCCCGTAGGCCGCGTTTGCTCAGATGGTCATGCTACGTCTATACACAATGATGTAAATCGGTTTCGCGCGCTTACATATTCTAGCGGAGCACTCATACCTGACAGTCCACCAGTTACGCTTGCCAATATCATACCTCGGATATTGATGACTATCCCGAAGAAGCAACGTGGTATACATTTCACGAATATTCTACGAAAGGAGTACAGTGGATAATACAAAATTATACCCGCGGATCTGCACCCGCCAAAGAATTTAACGCTGGGTCGCCTTGCCCTGAGGTGAGCGCTCGCAAATATTCATCTGCTACATATATCCGCCGCGAGCAGCGCGGCGACTTTCCTATAGAGTAAGCCGCGTCCGCGACTAAACGCTTCTTCGAAACATCCCCACATGACACAGGGAGCCTGCAGAAACTAGCCCAAACTAAAATCAGATGGCCTTATCAGATACCCCACTCTTTATATAAATTGATGATGATGATGATTGCTATTGGTTTCCCCTTTGTAGCGGGGTGATGACATGTCATCACCAGTTATTTTATATTTTTTAGTTTTTTTTTTTTTCAAAATTTCGTGGAACTTCCGCGATATCTGCATTTTTGTGGAAATGCATGGTTTTACACGGTCCTGACTTCGGGGGTAATCGGCAAAGAATTCTACGCATAAAATACTTTGTAACACAGAATGGCCTGTCAGAAATGTGCAGGGACGCAAGACTTACGTGCTGAATGGAAGAAAAGGCACTGGGCCGATAAGCAGCAGGAAGAGGAGGACGCAGTACGCACCGATGGCGGTCAGAAATTTGTTGTTGACCTGCAAGCATCAACACACCGTTCAACTTCCTACCAAGTTTAGCGCTGCATAGACACCAGACGGCGCAACTTACCTTTTTGTCGCACAACCAGCCCCAGATGGGCACCATGACGAGGTTCAATAAACCCGGGATCATGAAGAAGAGGCCCAGTAAAGTCGAGGACAACTTGAACTGGAACACACGATTCAGTACTTTGTGGTTAGAGGGGCAGCGAAAAACATTGCATGCCATCTTGGTGCCTTTGGTGGAAAGGCGACACTGGTATTTGCATCATAAAAAGCAGTGCAACACTGGCAGGATGTAAAGGAAGGAGACAAAACATATGCCTCGTGCGATGACCACTACGCTAACGGCGAGGCTGTGCTCCCCTCCACTTTATCGGGTATTTGCATTAAGGTAATTGTGTCCTGTACTACCACATGTCGTAGACGCTCGAGTCACGGCCCGGGGGTTAATAAGAAGGTCCCCTTCACCCCGAGTAGTCGGAGTGGCGCTGGCTACCACCCATAAGCACAGGAAACGATTACCTTAATGTAAATACCCGAGGAAGTGGAGGGGAGCACAGTCCCGCCGTTAGCGCAGTGGTCATTGTACCAGACGCGTATTCTGGGGGTCATGGGTTCGGATCCCACCCGACGGGTGTTTGTCCCCACTTTCTCTCAAAAAAACTGTTTCAAGGAATGAAATGACCAACCACATTATCCCCATTGTTCTCCTGGCTTTGTTTACTGCCTACCCTGATTAATATATATATATATATATATATATATATATATATATATATATATATATATATATATATATATATATATATATATATATATATATATATATATATATATATATAAGTAGAACCATTTTTTGGTAAATGTGCTGATGTGCAGTTCAGAAATGTGTAGGGTGGAGGTGGAACCCAACTTTTTCATGTTGCCATACAACAGACCTTATTCAACTAGTTGACATTTTTAATTGTAGCGCGAAACACTCGATGTGCCAGAGGTGCTGTTCACGAATCAAAGCACACGCGAGACGGATGATCTAACTCCACTGATGATGATGAAAGATATATTTCTGAGTGCGAAGGAGGAACCTCTTACTTTAAAAATGATTGCAGTTCTCGCTCTAGTTTTGGAGTCTAAGTTGAACCGTGATCGCTTTTCTATTTTCAAATCGCGAGAAGGTCAAAGTTGATCTGCGTGTGATCATTTTTTATGGTTAAATCGCAAACGTCATGTATTTCGGACATACTATATGTGTAGACAGAGACACAGCTAGAAGGAGACACAGCAAAGGGAGACACACCAAAACGGTGATATCGCAAGACGGCGACACAGGAAGACGGATCAGATAGGGATGGGCGGGCAGACATGTAAAAACACATAGACGAATGACAATTTCCGATATTGAGTCTCCTGGTGCTCTTCGTCCATCCAAGGGACTGACAGGTAAATGTTTGCTGTGGTTGCCTCAGAGTTTCTTGGAAGGCACAATGCCAATAAATCTAATGAATTAGCAATTTTCACAAAACTTCGAAAATTTTTCTGCACAGCGACGGCGCATGTATCGCTCAGCTTGGAGCTACCATGGAGTCTGCCCCTGGGAGCAAAAGTGCGGGTGGAGCATTTGCCCTGCTTCTGTTGGACAACGTACCTGCCTGAGGTGGGGCTCGAACGTGGCCTGGTTGAAGCCCGCGCACAGGTAGCTGCCCAAGATGGCGAACCCGTACAGGTAGATTAGAGGACCACTCCAGAACTTGCGCATGTTCGTCGTGGAACTGTTAGGCTTCTCCACTACCGAAGGGGAGGAGCAGCAAAGGAAGACATCATCAACATCAGCTTATAGACACACCCTGCAGCACGAGGGACTCCTCAATGAACTTCCCACCGCTCATATCCTGCACTGTCAAAATCCATTTGCTACCAAATCTCCTTAATTCCTCCGCACATCGAATTATGTGACTTCGGTAGCGATTCTGCTACCCTCGTGGTCCAGGTCACCAGCTGTCAATTTTTTGTATTCTGTTAATTTTATTCTCCTAATCTGGGCAACAATGTCTTCCACCCAAGTACATTGCCTCATCCAAAACGCTCATTTCCGACTCCTAAGCACTACTCCATTCATTCTTCTTTCCACAGCTTGCTACGTCGACGCGTTTTCTTTGAAGGAGTACCGACACAAAATTTCACAGCTGCGATAACCATTTAAAAGGCTTCCTTTGTTCACGGAGATATCTCCCTTAATGTTTCAACAGTAACCGTTCAGTATAACATACCTAAAATCCATTTTAATCTTTGCGCGCACGAGAAAGCTCAGAACAGATGCCCTTTCGCAATCGGCATCAGCGTGACGCCATCTGCTCGTCCTGGCTCCACACTGCCGACCTGAAGGCTCCCGTGACGTAGCCAATGCACTGACTGCGGTTCGCGCGCGCTGTACCACCGTGTGCGTCATACAACGGTTTTGGGACGGACGTGATGCTGCCCGGCGCATGGAGATGGTGGAGACCACGGCCCGTCTGGGCGCGCGCGCGTCCATACCGGCAGTGGTTCGACGCGAATGGTGACGTCACGCGCCCCCACCCGTCAGGGCGGCCACTTAGATGTCCCTTTAGTCGAAACCGAAACTTACACGAATCAACGAAACTGTAAATAATTATTTACGGTGCTATCGACTATCCAATGCGCCGTCCTAGGATTAGTGGGCTGGTAGGCACCCATAGCAGCGAAAAAACCTTACACGAGAATTTCGTGTCAGTGCTCCTTTAAACGCTCTTAGTAAAAGAGAGTTTTGAGTCATAAGTGATTACCAGGAGTGTGCGTTTGTTACGTACTTGTCTTTTTAGTGACAGAGGTCGATTACTGTTCATTACTTCAATGTTCGCTTAATGTTCGCCATCCCATGCGCCAGATTTCTTTCACATGGTTTAGATAGGCACTCACAACTTGCCAAAGTCATTCACCCACCTCTCCTAGCATTCACTGCCTAGCATTTCATTCTGCCTTTTCCTCGGGTCACTGGTTAATTTTTCTGCACTAGAACGCACGGGAAGGGCTCGCTGAAAGCCAGGATCGTTCCCGTGCCAACTTACAATACAATACAACGTTCCAAATACAATGCCAAATACAACGTTCGGGAAAGGTGACTTCAATATCACTTGTAGTAATGACATTATGTACGTTTAAGTGGAACAAGAAAATGGGTGATGATGATAGGTTTTCTTGGCGCAAGGGCACCAAGGTCAAAGAGCGCCAGTATTATGAAGATGATTATTTGAGCGGAAATGTGAAGTGAAGCATATAACATAGAATAATAGTAGGTATTAAACATTTCTCTATAGGAAGAACATTTTTAGAATTGGCGTAGAGGGATAAGTAAAAACAAATGTCACGATGACATGAATCTTCTACAGGTGCCCCACGCCACCGCCCTTGTGGTAGCAAGCAAGGCCAGACCCTTCCTGGATCAAGCGTGATATGGTGACCGGGCGCACGGGTAAAGTGACACATATCTTTAAAAATCTACGTCCGGCAGGTACTTCAAAACACGGTTAACAGAAAAAAATGGCTCGTCCGATAAACCAGAAAATGGGAACTGGGAACACCTAATTATGGGTAAATTCTTAGCTGGGGCCAGCGGATCCCTATTGGTCCCAGCTGGGAATTTAACAATAAACCAGCTGACTCCAGCTACCATTTTCCAGTGCCTTCCAACGACGCCACAGGCACAGTAACAACAAAATCAACACGAAGGACACTAATCAGCACTCAGTAGTTTACCTATGTTGGTATGACCAGGTACGTCACGAAGCAAGCAGATAAAACCGATTCCGCCACAGACAACGAACGGTGTGGTGTAACCGCCCATCTGAACAAAGGAACGGTGGAAGCGTTGGGAGATTACATAGTCAGTGCATGGAGAAACTCCCACTCCAACAACACTTACCACAACGTGCAAAATTTCGGAAAAGGAATGCGATGAACTAGGCAAATTTTTTAAAACAAGTTTACCCGAATCACAACACGAAATTATCAAAAGCAAAGCATCTACTGATATATTAGAAAATCTGGTCAAGACTGTTGGCGATAACATTGCCTAGCAAAAAAAATCACCAAACTAAAATGGCATAAAGCCTGCTTATGACCAGGGCTACAGCAGCCTGGACAGCACATGGGCTCCTGGACTGAGGAACCACTCACACATTGTTGCGTAATAAATTGTCTCTCTAGCTCTCTAAACAGGTTTTGAGCATAAACGGTAGACAGGTCAATAATAGACTTTAAATTAGGGCATTTCCTTTATCCAAGTTACAACAAAGGCAACCCCAAAGCGAAAAATTCAGATATAGAAAAAAAGTATCATTCAAGCAAGAGGATAAAAGTACAACTATGCTCGATTTTCCAGGTTTATGAACACATACATTTTGAACACATATTTTATATCAATCTATGTGCAATTCCTGTGCCACATCTACCCGTTATAGAGTAGTAAGCACAGGTTGGGGCTTTTTCTTTTTTTCATTTCTCTGCATTTTCTTTCCTGGCCCCAAAATAAAGTCACTGAAACTTTCCACACAAGCGTCGCACAAGCATGCACAGAGGGCGCTTTGATTTCTTCCTGGTGTTAACTTCTGGACTGCTGGTTCCGTTACTCGTTGGGTTTATATGCAAATCTTCCCACAAATAGTATTATTGATTCTGGTATCACTCCTATGTAAGAAAACTATTTTGTTAGCATAGAAGCGGATGAGCGAATAATGGGATTGTTTTCTCCACCACCGAAGACCTCGAACCTCAAACACGGTAACTACTCATCAGTAGCTACTACTCCACGGTAGCTAAAACCTCGAACACGGTAGCAACCTCTGCAGCCAAAATCATCTCCCCAACAAAGAAGAAATAAAGCTTCCATTCCTTCGTCTCGAAATTTTACAACTTTCTTGTCCTTCTGATTCCGTAATTAACAAACTCAGTCAAACCTGCGTTGAATACAGAGCCTGAACGACCCTGAGATCTCTAAAATGGTGCACATGCATCACGTATAACGAGATCATTCCGCAAACTCAAATCGACTCAATACGTTCCTCTATTGCTGCAGTTACCACTGTGTTTATAGCTAAACAGCACGCGGAAAACGCGTTTTCGGAGACGAAAAGATACTTGCATCGTTTAGGAAGCCGCCGAAAGAGGGACCAATGATGACACCGACGCTGAAGGCTGTCTTTAGGGACGACTGAAAAGGAAAAGATGCCGTCACTAATGAAAGTAGAGAACACAAGCAGAACAGTATTGCATGCCCGGTGCATCATGTTTCGCGACAAGTTTGGCTTGATGCGAGTGTTTTGAATTGCTGCGATGGGATTGTTTTGAGACCCGCTTGGTAAGCGGGTAGCGCGCCCCGTGCGCGTTCACTGCGGCGTTCGTCGTCACATGGCGACCCGCTTCCAGTTACCGCCCAAGCAACCATCCGACGTCCGTAGGCCATCCGACGTCCGTAGGCCATCCGACGTACGTCTATTCTGGCTGTACCGTAAATTCGCCGGACGGCCGTTTCTCAGCCGATGGACATACCAAGTACGTCAATGAAATGTCCGGTTGTAACACTTCCGCCTTTCCCATCGGACGGATGTTCCACGGATGTACGTAGTTGCTTGGGCGCTGGCCATTCGGTGCCGACGCAGCGATCGCCGCCATGGTCACAGCGTACTCCGTACGCCTCCATCCTTCCTCCAGAAGCGAACAGAACTGCCCGCTGTTCATTCCGAAAAATAATCCAGTCGTTCTGAACAAGGTGAAAGCGAGTGTTTGTGTTCGTCGATGCTGTTGTTCAGCTCGAACAGCGCTACACGAAGCATCGCTATTTGTTAAAATACTCGGCCCGCGTTGATTCCGTGAAGCCAGGGTGTCGGAACGGAACAAAAACAGGAACCGAAAATCGAAAAAAAAAACATTTTTGGCCGCAACGAAAACGAAGAACGATTTATTCTCTCGTTTAGGGGCGAAGCCGAAAAAATTCTGTTTCAGTCTTCAGTTTGCGCGGAAAGTTGTGTTATTTCAGGATTCAGTTCAATTTTCATTGAGCGAGCGGCGAGACGACAGATTGGCGTCGGTTCGCAGGAACACCTTCCGTCTCTATGGCGCCCTCTTTCCTTCGGTAGGCCCGCTGCGTGCTTCATACTCCCCCCGTCCATCTCGATCGTCAGAGCTGAGCTCCCCGCGTGATTCCCGCGCGCATCTGGCAGCGATGCAGGTGTCGCGGGCTTATTGATTTATTTAATAAAATACCTGCGTTCGCCCTACGGTATGCATTGTAGTAGGGGAGTCTTATAGATGAATAAACACGAGTACAGTCTAGTCCACTTATAACAATATCCAAGTGCCAAGGAAAATGTCATCGTTATAACCTATAATTGTTATAAGCGGGTTGCGAAATAAAAAGATGGAACAGACCTCAAATCATTTTATTCGCATGCCAGCAAGGTCGTACTGCTACTTATTTGCGGAAAAGAAGCCCCAATCAGTCACCTTTGTTTGCCGCATGTAAAGCTAGCGCAAATCTTTTCCAAGAGTATCTATAGGTGCTTCACCTAGCTGAGGTAAATGTCCTTGGCGGAAACAAAGTCCCCGAGGGACCGTGTCACGCAATGGGCCTCCTACGAAGACACTACCTGAGTAGGCTGCACAACCGCGTCGTTAGAGTCATCACTGTTGCACTGTTGGTGCAAGCGGTAACAGGATTCAATCAGTATATCCGATATCGTGGCACTGGAGCATTGTAATAAGCGTTTTATTTTACCATAGAGAGAATACAAAAGTTGACGGTGCCATAGTTGTTCATCGTTATATCCGATATATTGTTAGAAACGGTATCGTTATAAGTGGACTCTACTGTATTCCGAAACGCGACAAAACGATAAAGAAGACAAAAGACAATGCTTGGAGTAAACAGCAGCATGCACAATATGCAGAGAGAGCAGTAGATTTCAGCCGAAACACCCAATGGAACCAGCTACAAGTCATGTTGCACTTGCACGCAAGAGCTGCCAGAGAGAAGGAGAACATTTCGAAAGAAGCGGAAAGAAGAGTGTCGGGCATGGCATTCTTATGTTGATAGTTCTCAGAAAAAGACGTTCGGAATGCGGGCGCACGCAATGAATATTCACAATTTTTTCTTTGCTGCTATTCCTTCGTCTGGGTGTACACGTGCGGGGCTAAAGGTACTAACGCTGATGCGTTGATACTTGTTCTCATACACTCTTTTGAGATTAGGGACAGAGAAAAGGAACGCCGCAGTTTTAGAGTGTCTCGTGAGACCGACCTTTTTAAACTTTTAACGATGATATCACACTATACCCGTTACCAACAAAGCACACAGCCACATTTTGAATTGCCACAAATTTAAGCATAAGAGTTTTAGTGTGCAGATCCGAGATGAAGGCGGCATACTCAATAATTGATCGTAGGCACGCTGATTTTCTGGAGACCTGGAGTGTTCACATCACACCTAACAATTGCATGCTTCACCCCAATAGAGCACCCCGAAATCAAATGCGCTCGAGAATTTTTTATCTACGAGAGCATCTCAATAATTCCTGGCGTACCAGGTTGAGGACTTCCGGCCTGTAGTTTTTGGAGACCAGGTGGAAACTCGGAGCGTCATTTGCAGCTGCGCCGTGAAGAGGTTTACGACAAGGAGTGCTTAGGTGTCCTGGACTTCGTGTGTGGGCAGTTGAGCTGTTTAACGGACAGTTTTGCAACAAATCGCTTAATGTTTTTAACATAATTTTATAAATCTCAATTTTTCTCGCACGCCAACACGAACCGTTATGTTTTGTAGCTTAACCGGAACGGAACTTTTGTTTGTGGAACGAAACGGAAACCGGAACAAAACATTTCGTTCCGACACCCGGGGGGAAAATATTCCGAGATGATAAAGTCCGTCAATACGCTGCTTAAAGGCGAGGAGATACGGCCATGGGACTCAAAACCTGGCTATACAAACACTAACATTCTCTGAATACTGTCATCGTATGTATGTTGTGCAGCTACTGCGATATCCTTCAGAACATACCGAGACTTCTGTGTCTAGCATGGCCGACGCACCTTAAGAATGCGCGCTGCACAGCAGCGCTATTTCTGGCTCCCTTCACGGAAACGAGGCCTCCGAGCCAATTCCGAAGAGGCACAATGACACGGAAAAGACCTCCCCTCCAAGCCTTACAAGCCCATCCTCTCCCACTACAGACACCATCGATAACAGTGATCGTCCCCACACCCCAAACTCTCCATAGCCGAGGCAACCACACTCCGATGGCTCTAGGTCAACTTTTGCTCCCCTCCACACTCCTCCCTACCCTAACTACCCTACCATCTACCCTAACCAATACTACGGCATTCGCAAATTTTGCCCCAAGCCCAGTTCACTGTACCATCTGTCATGTGAATGCCAATAATCCCCATCCCTACCAACCAATCACCGTCCCACCTACCAGAAGTGGCTGGACCGGCTGACCAGGTCGCACCTCTCGACCTAGCGCATGCGCAGAGAGAGGGCATGAGTCACCAAGGGCCAGGATAGGGAATGTCTGCCACGGGACCGGTGCTCTCATCATCATCACACCCCGATGAGCTCGTGACGCAAGATGATTATTCTTTTATTCCTCCTTCTCGCTCGCCCACACGGCATTCTTTCGCTTTTTGTTCTCGATGTAAGGGTCTCGCTTTGGGACACAGCATGGCTTGCACTGACGTCAAGCGTAGCTGCCATGCTTACGGCCCACAAGCACCGCGAGAAGCTGCACACGTATGTGACGTTCTTATTTTTGGGAGCACTGGAGAAGCTGGAAGTGGTCACAAGAAAGGGTTGAGATGACGTAATGTGCAAGCCATGTATAGCGCTCTCGCGCTAATATATGTCGTCCATGCGTATCAAATATGCTACCGCTTTTGGGCGTAGCTTGCAGCGAGTGTTTTTTGACCGCCCTAAGTACTTTAAAGCGAAACTTTATCAATGTCTTTGAGTGATTTCACCATCGCGGAGAATTTAACCTTCATTTGACCGCAGCTGCGCCGTGTCCTAGGAGCCGCATTACGTGACTAGCCGGGCCGAGCTCCGCCAACGGCCGCGTTCGCTAGCCGCCTCCGCCGGCGCTGCCGGCTTGGCGCATGCGCTCTACGCAGCTGGGTCGCCGCCAAGCTCTTGACCATGGACGAGAGCGAAGCCGAGCCGTCTTCTCTTAGCGCTGCGCGGGAGCAGGAGGCTTCCAACCGTAGTCGGCAAGCGGCATCTGACCACCCCGCAGATATCGCCCGGCGAGATGTTTCAATGGAGAGAGTCCGGAATGCCAAGCGCGCGAAGCTAGCGCTGGGGATTGAGGAAGAGCGAGCCGCTCAGATGGAAAAACACTGTAAGTGGGACTACAACCGTAGACGAAGGTTGGCTTTGGACGAATAGCAAATAATAAGAGCAAAATCCATGTGCAGCTTTCCCGCTCATGGCAGTCCTTTCAACAGTGATTACTCTGCAATTTTTTAGCGAAATGAAAAGTTCTTTGGCACAGCTAATTATTTGGGTTGAATGCTTGCTTTGTGCACAGTTTCAAGTCGCGCACGTTCCGCGACTAGGTTCCTGAGCCATGGAAACTATCCCATAGAAATGCATGGGGTGTAAGATTTGACAGCGAATTACACAAAAAATATTCAGAAACCTGGAAATGTTATTTTAGTATTTTCATCTTCACGTTGCCTTCTGGCTTTTTGCCAAATATCACTTTCCTACAGTGGTTTTGCTAGGTTCCTGAGATGTTGGAATTTTGAGCGAGAAAGCTGGGTATGCTAGGTCAACCAAGCGAAACCAAAACTTAACCAGACTAAGCCAAGCTTTCGATTTGCATATCCAGGGTTAGCCGAGCTAAGCCGCCGCCATTTTTTTACTGCAGCATTGCGGAATGATAGGACTAACTTGCCAACGCATTACAGATTCCGAGTCAGATTTTCTTGAATGGTGCCACGCGGCTTTTAAAAGCGGCGCGCACGACGACAGCGCTTCTATGGTGGGCGGCCGTTGCCCCAGATTGATCCACACGTGCGCAGAACAGCGCCACGCGATTACAGCCGCCCTACATCTCCTAGAACACACCTGAAAGTTGTCGAAACTATGCCGCAGTGATAGCGGAAGCTGCAATCCACACGTCACCTAGCACCCGAAGCATGTTGCCGAAGTGCAGACGCTTGCTATCTGAAGTGAGGGTCCAACAATTGGACTCTTATTTGCCAGTCCGGAACAGTTCTGAGCAGATCCAGGGCAGTCCAGAACTGCTGTAGCAATGTAAATTCTACTAGAGAAAACAATATGAAGCAGCTCTGGGGCAGCTCTGAGCAGTACAAATAATGGTCTTTTATTTGCCTGCACAGAACAGCTTTAAGCATTTCCTGCATGGGCAGCTCAACACCCCTCCCGCAGCCATAGAAATTCAATGGGCAAACAAAATACAAGCTGCTATAGAGATGGAGCAGCCCTGGGCAATCCGAAATGACGAATCAAAGAGTCTAAGGAATCAAATTGCGCTTGGGGAACGCACGCGCGAATAGCCATGCGGCGCATGGCGGTAAACTACGGCACTGCCCGATGCGGTAAGCCTCCGCCAAAAGTTGCTAAGCCATGCCAGTTTGTACAGCCCAAGGAATTCAACATGCAAGCTTACTTCTCGAGTGAGACTGCAACGTTGTATGCCAAAAACGTGACTGAATTTAAGCCCTTTTTTTTCTTACTGCAATAACATAATTCTGTCAGAATTTCAGGCCGAGAAACTTTTGCTGTGGCCCCGAATCGTCGGCCAAATACTGTACGGGTTGTACGGCAACTCTCACAGGGTGTAAAATGCGAGTGGCGTGCTAGATCGATGCGTTCCCTCATCTGAGCCTGAGTTGGCATCCATACCTCAGCAAATCTGGGCACCATTCACTCACACTCACGCTCACCACTCGCCGTCACCACTCGCACTCACTCGTGCTCACGCTCCCCACTCGCCATCACCACTCCCACTCACTCACGCTCACCACTCGCCGTCACAACACACGCTCACTCACGCTCGCGCTCACCACTCGTTGTCTCCCCTCGCACGCGAGTGTGTGCAGCAAACCCTCCATGAGTCATGAAACCGAACAGTAGCAGTTCATTGCAGCGTAAAAAGTCCATTCAAATCATATTCCTAAATCAACACGCTACCAGAGAATTCTAGGAACCCCATAGCAGGAGCTCAGTGACATGTTTCCGAAGCTAAAAGCAACCCCGCCATTAAGTACCATCACAGCCAGCGGCTGCTGCGACGAATAGCCTAGAGCGAGTACAAGCGCTATAGTGGCGCTCACCGCGGTAAGCCCATCAAATGGCCCGAGTAGCGCTAGCGCACTCGCGAGTGGTGAGCGGGGCTCACTGAGCGTGGGGCTCGCACTCACTTGCACTCACATTCACCCTCGCCAGTACAAAACGATGACAAGGCTCACTCCCCACTCACTCATGAGTGGTGAGTGTGGGGTGTGTGAGTGTACTCGTGAGTAAGCCTGCCGACCTATGTTGGCATCCAAGATGTGCGAAACCAAAGCGACACGATGAAGCGGTTCGGTGTGGCTAGACAGGGGTCGGAATATCGCGATTTAAGTTCACTTGCCATCTGGCGGCTAGCGCGAGCATCTTAACCTTTAGGTCCGGTGGTTTTTCGCTCCGTGATGTTCCGCCGGCGTAGTGCTCATCTCGAATCCCGGAGGTGCCTGACTCAACTCCCGAACGGACGAAATCGTATCCAATCTTTTTTTCAACTCAATTACTTCTATTTGTTTAAAGAAGCTTTTCTCACAAATTTTGCGTCAATCCGTACATTCCGTCTCTCGTTTTTTTTACTTGCTATCCACCATGTTGTTCGCCATCTTCTGGCACTGAAGACCCTGGATTTTCGCCCTACCAAGTTAAATGGGCAATGAAGACAACACACAAGTTTGGTGCAATTAAAACACTTTGTCCCCACAACAGTGACACAAACACAAACTTCGAACAAATAATGGAGATATTAGGGGAAACAGATGAGACAGTGGAGACCCCTGAACCATTTTCTGGCGATTTTACTATGACGTCACAGAATCCTGTTCGTGTGATTGGCGGCCTCCGTCCTACGTCACCGCCAAAAAGCATGAATGGGCGATTATACTGGGCCTCTAGTTGTGCTTGGTCGCATCACTTCAATGCTAACGTGCACCTAACATGCACTTCACAGTGCACCTAACGTGCACTTCACAGCGCAAGTCACGTGCACTTCACAGTGCACTTAACTCCAAGTGCACGTAACGTGCACTGTTTTTAGTGCTGTCCCATATTACTGCCTACGTTACGTCTTTGGAGGCCGAAATATGGACGTTTTTCAATATTTTTTGCGTGTTTTTTTTTTGTCGGTTAAAATGGCTGGAGTGGAGCTGAGTAATTACCAAAGGCGAGTTCATTAAAACTGAACCGGGTTGAACTTTCAATTCATGGCCCCTTTAATATGCGACCACTGCTTGCGCGAGTGGTAGATTTGCATTCACAGCACTTGTATTCGAGCACTCCATGTGTCTGCTAACTGAACGCAGCCAAATGCCAACCTTCAGCCTCGAGTTGGTAGTGCCGCACTTACTGCGACGCAGTTAGCGGCATATCACGCAGTCGGCAACAGCAAATCCACTCGAGCCTTTAGCCGCCGTGTTTGCCTCAAACAAAGGAGCTCCCCGCTGCCAGCATGTTGCTCGGCAAACAAACAACCGTTGTCCGCGCTTCGCCGAGACTCCGTGCTGCGTCGGTAAAGCCCGAACTGTCTAACCAGAGCAACGGGCATGACCGGGGCAAGAAATATCTGAGGCGGCATGACGTCACGCTGGTCAAAATGTGATGTCAAAATGCTTATTCGTTCGTGCAACTGCTGCCGGTTATTTTTAATGACTGCCTTGAGTAGTCAAGCCAGATTACTTTTTTTTTGTTCAAGTTATATTAGCATACTACAGTCGAACCTCGTTATGGCGAGCACTGATACAGCGAATTATCGTCTAAAGCGAACTAAACACTAACTTTGGCTGGTAACGCTTTATTTCAGTGACACTTGTTCTTTTTATAACGCAACCGAAACCGACCCAGCTTTAAACTCGATAGCTAGCTTAACAAAGTTAAAAAAACTCCCCTCTCCCCTCGCGGGAACCCCTGTGTAGATGCGACGCATAGGCGGAGCGGCGAAGGGACCGCGTTTTATAGCGCGCATAACGTTGAGGGGACTGCGTAAGCCGGTCCCAGTCGATGACGACTTTGGCGTACTTGTAAAGCGGCGTAGACTCTAGGTGTTTGAGCCAAGCGTGGATGTTGCTTCGCCGGAGAACGGCACACCGGTTATATGCGCAGCGCGCCCGAAGGAGAGGAAACCGCGGAAGCGAGAGTACTGCACATGCGCCGGCCCCAGCGCGTCTGCCGCGGCTATGACGCAACACAATCCAACACAATCCACTTTAATCCAATCCAAGCCAAGCGAAGCCAATCCAATCGAATCCAATCCAATCCAATCCAATGCCCCTCGCGAGAGAGTGTTCGCTATCGGAGAGGAGAGGGGGTAAGCGGCGGAGAGCGCAGCTGGCGCGGCGAGGAGAATGGGGGAGGGGTGGACAATGCCGATGACAACGACGACGACGCCGGAGGGACAAGGCGAGTGAATCAGATGCTCTGCATCTAATATAAAAAATAGACAATACGTTTGTAAAACTACAAACGCAGAAAAGGCCCCGTCGTGCGTGGACTGTGAATAGACGCCAGGCGAACATCACATCCTTCTTCAAATAAATTAGAACGCAGGCCTATTTTGTCAGACGTACGCACTTTGTTTTAAATGCAGAACATTTCAGTAACTCACGATGTCACCCGCGTTGACGTCCGTAGTCGTAGTCCGCACCCCTCCCCCTACACTATAAAAAAAAAATACCATCCGGCGCCTGGTTTCGATCCCTCGACCCTGCGGGCGGAACGAAATGTACATGGTGCTCTACCCACTGCGCCACAAAGCCGACACAGAATGGGAGGCTACGAACGCACCTTATATCCTTGACTCATTCAAACTACGTCAAGAAGCTGCTGATACAACGCATTCACTACCACCAACTCCCCAAACACTAAACGTTAACGCAATACACCCACCCCTATGCGACGCATTTACTCGAGTCCCCCTCGCGGGGAGATGGGCCCAATTACGATGGCAGTGCAACGCCGGCACGTGTGGGGAGAAAAGAACAAAGAGAACAGAACTCCCGCTGGCGCAGTTTCAGGCAGGGGGCGCGCGAGCACTGCGAAGGCGGGAAATTTGAATTGCATGGGGTGGTAGCAGTAAGCGAATAACGGCGGTACAGGCCACTATGGCGAATCACTGCTCTGCATTTCCGACAGCTTTCACATTGAGTGGAACGGCTTCTAATTTTTTTTTTATTTTTAATTTCATGTTGCTGTGTTCTGGCTCATTTAGTTTAAAATGCCAAAAGAAGACAGGTAAGAATTACGTCGTGTATAGCGGGTTCGAAGCCTACAATAATACGTTTATTGTAGATGGTTTTTGCTTCAGCCAGAGTTAGGGCCGATTTCACCTCCACTGTTACAACGAATATGGGATATAACGAACTAATTTACTGCCCATATACTGCTTCGTTATTACGAGGTTCGACAGTTAACCACTCTCACCACTGTTTTATACTTTTCGTCTGAAATTTGTATGTGATGTTCTTTTTCACCATCGTGACACCCCCCCCCCCCCCAGTCCCCTAGAAAAATCAATAAAAAAGGAGCATGAGGTACGCACCAATAGGAAGGAGCGCAGCTGTGGCAGCTGTTTCAAAGCATTCAGGGCAGCCAAGGTTTCCCTGACTGAGCTCCCTGAAGCGGTGTAGGCCGATCATCGCGATGGGTGTTTGATGAATGACTTCACTTAAGGTACGATGACGACTTTTATTGTGATTCTCGCCTTTTGCGGCTCTTTTCGAATGGGGAACTCTGTTTTCGACAAGAGTTCCATCCCGGCGAGCGGTAGTTGTTGCCGTGACTACCTGAAACAGTTCATGAGCGCCCAGCCGCGCGGCTGGAATGACGTTACGAGTTCGTGGCTTCGCTCGGAACGTTAGCTTCTTTTTTTTCCCCTTCGTACGAGGGCCACTTGACACTGATATCCATTTGCTACGTGCCGCTACCCGAGCTTCTCTGTCGGCATGATGCATCACCATCACCCTCATCAGCCTGTCTACGCCTACTGCAGGGCCACAGGCATCTCCCATTAATCTCCAATTACCCCGGTCCTGCACCAACTGCGACCAATTTGTCCCCGCAAACTTCTTGATCTCATCTGCCCATCTAACTTTCTGCAGCCCCCTGCCCCGCTTGCCTTCTCTAGGGATCCACTCTGTCACCCTTAATGACCAACGGTTATCTTGCCTTCGCATTACATGCCCTGCCCACGCCCATTTCTTCTCCTTAATTCCTACTAATACGTCCTTAACACGCGTTTGTTCCCTGATCCACTCCGCTCTCTTCTTGTCCCTTAATGTTACACCTATCATTTTCCGCTCCATTGCCCGCTGAGTCGTTCTCAATTTCCCGCTGAGTCGTGCCACATAGCAGTGGTACGATGCATAAGATCGAATTAAGATATATAATTAAGATATATAAGAGGAAGAAATGGACGTGGGCAGGGCATGTAATGCGAAGGCAAGATAACCGCTGGTCATTAAGGGTAACAGAGTGGATCCCTAGAGAAGGCAAGCGTTGCAGGGGGCGGCAGAAAGTTAGATGGGCAGATGAGATCAAGAAGTTTTCGGGGATAAATTGGTCACAGTTGGCACAGGACCGAGGTAATTGGAGAATAATGGGAGAGGCCTTTGCCCTGCAGTGGGCGTAGATAGGCTGGTGATGATGATGATGGTGATGATGATGAAGATATATTCCAGTCGTCGCAGGCCGTTCATACTCCAGCGCAAGTTACACCAGTAAAGGAACTGAACTGCGTAATAGTATTAGCCCCACAATATGGTGTAAGCACCCGTTCAAATTAAGCCAACCACTGAGCTGAAGCCCAAGCGTCCAAGCACATACCTGACAGTTGCTGTCATTATTGCAACAGAGTTATACACACCCCTAGTGTTGTGTACCCGCCACGGGGTATATTGGAAAGCTCTGGAAATATATTATGCTGCAGTGCGCGTGGCTACCGGCGCAACTCACAATTGATTTTCTGTCAAGTACTGACTACATTGCCCTCAATTCAGATCCTCATTTAAGCGAATAAATTTTCATCTATGTCGCGTAACTTGTTTAAATCTGCACTTGGAGCGTAGCGTGTGCCAAGAACTTTCAAGAGGCGACCTAAATAAATGCCAGAAATTGGGTGGGGTACGCTCAAAACCTTGCTCCGGGATAAGTAGACATCGTTGTACTTCGGAAGGGGTAAATTATGGCGTGGCATGTAAAACACTTCCGGAACCCGCCACGGTGGCTCAGTGGCTAAGGCATTGCGCTGCTGAGTACGAGGTCGCGGGTTCGATTCCCGGCCGCGGCGGCCGCTTTTCTGATGGATGCGAAAGGAAAAAATGCCCGTGTGTTCGAGATTTCGGCGCACGTTAAAGATCCCCAGGTGGTCAAAATTAATCCGGAGCCCTCCACTACGGCGCGCCTCATCGCCTGCATTGCGTCGGCGCGTTAAACCCTACAATCAAAACACTTCCGCAGCTAACTTTCCACAGGGGAGTTTTCTTGATATTTCTTGTCGAAAGACACGGAAAGACGTCTCTTATTGAAACGATTGCATCTTGCTGAGGGTACTCTTTTGTTGAAACAAAAACGCGCCTTTCCTTTTCTGGGCATCTTAAAATCTTCGGCTTTTACGCCGGGGCATCAGATATGCGCCAAGCCAAGCAACATATACTATAGCGCTTCGATTTCAGCAGATCCGACACATTTTTCAAAAAATGGGATGCCCCGCAGGACGAAAATTAACGCTCCGGTCGCTTTGGGCGATGCACGTTTAAATATACGTGCGGAGTACGACGCGTTTCCGCACGCGTCTTTTCCCTTTCCAAAACCGGTCCCAAAGCTTTGGTGCGTGTTACTGACCGCTGTCGGACCGGTTTCCGGAAACGCAAAACGATTGCGGAAACGCGCCGTTCTCCGCGCATGTGCTTCACACTTTAAAGGAGCCATGAAGACAAAATACAAGTTGGGTTTACTAGAAAGACTGCTTAGTCCCAATAACAATGATACCAATATCCTCGCAATCTTCGGACAAATAACGTAGATATTAAAGAAAACGTGTGAAGCAGTCGCGACCACCTAGCCAATTTCCTGCAACTTTTCTATGACGTCACGGAACCCTGTTTGTGCGATTGGCGGCCGCCTAACTGACCTGTAGCGACGACACATGACTGGACGTCTGCAATGGGGCCTCTAGTTCCATTTGACCGCATCACTTGAATGCTAACGTGCAGTTAACGCACTGAAATTACGTTTTATTGTTGTCCCGTATGATGTCATTCTTGCTCATAACACGTCACTGCGGCGCAAAATTAGAAAGTTTTTAAATACTTCTTGCTTTTTTTCGTTAAAAAAACACCTTTTGTGGCTGTAATGGAGCTGAGTGAGATACTGAATCCTAGTTCTTTCAAATTACACGAAGCTGTATTTTCTCCTCATGGCTCCTTTAACAGGGTATAGTTGCAGTTTTTAGTGCGGAGCACTTTAGGAGCCCTGCTTGTCGTCGTAGCTCGTCCGGCGTCACGGTATGTAGCCACCGTTGTCACGCGGCGTCACACACTTGAACAGAGGCTTCGAAAATATCACCGCTTCCCCTGGTCGGGATCAAGCCTGAGTCCCTTGCGTTACGAAGCTGATGTGTGTCCCATCGCGCTACACAGGCACAAGTTACTCATACGCAAGGTGTTGGGGGTGATCTTCGCACTTCGCTGTTGCCACAGAGGCAACAGTTGGTAGGTTGCAAATAGGTACGCATTAATACAGAATGAAAAAAAAATCATGAATTAATGCATTAATTAACCAAGATTGATGAAACCTCAATCCAGTGTCTCTTTGCGACGGAAAGAGTGACATCCAGCTCAATGCAGCCATACGGCTACAAAGAAAAGTCATACAGCTTTCTCGAAAACTTCGCAGTTTAAGAAACATTCGTCCTGGTCCAGGACTCGAACCCGGACTACCGCTTAACTGGAGCAGTCGCTCTACCAACTGAGCTAACCAGGAGGCTAGTCGTTTGTAGCGCGAGAGCTAATTGATCAACAACTCGAAGTGAAGGGCATGTGCTAATCGACCATATTTAGGGGAAATCCGAGTAAGTTTCTTACAAGGAAAGTTACTCCACCTTACTTACTCCGCCTTGGGGATTTCCCCTAGGTATGCTCGATTAACCTTACAAGGGTGCAGTTCTGACAGCAAAACAGGTCGGCCCCTTAAGAAGGCGGGAGAGGTCGTGTAAGGTGAAAAGAGCAGAGTGACAGTTCAAAACTGCTCGCGCTAGACCAATTTTTACACAGCAGTGTGCAATAAGAGTCAGCGTGAAGGGTTCCAATACATGAGGGTCGATGTATGAGGCGGGGGTGTTTGGAGGAGGGTTGAAGGTTTTGTAGCACGCGAATTTCGAAACGCGATTAGAAAGGCCGTACGAGAACGTTTTGCGGTAGCGAGCACGGACGACCACAGAAGGTGATTGTTCCTGTCCATGCACTTGAGTTCAAAAAGCGACAGTGTGACCGATATCTTGCGGCCGGTAGATACCACCTTATCGGCCCGACACAATCGATAGGTATCCCCACGCCAATGACAATGGGAAGATATAGAACCAAGCTGTGGAAGTTTAAGAGAGGCGGAAAAATACGGAACTTATTTATGCAGTTAGCGAGGGGACAGAAGTGAGATGGCAAGTTTTTTTTTTTTTTCCGCTCATAATCAGTTGTGCGACAGCCATGACGAAATGTCACGTCATGTTAGCGTCTCGAACAAAATTTATCCAGATGAAAAAAAAAATTCATAAAGCACGGAAATTTTACAGACGCCGTATTAACTTAACCAATATTAACAGAACTTGTTTCGCTTCACTGGAAAGTTTTTTCCACTCATAGGGCAGTATGTTGGTGATGAGGGAATTTGGTGATGTCAGGGCATGGAGCATTATGTTCAAACAAAATTTGTTTATTCGCAATAAGCAAAAAACATTCATAAAGCACCAAAATGTTACAGACGCCAAATTAACTTAACAAATATTAGCAGATATTTTTTCGCTTCAGTGCAAAGTTTTTTTCACGCATGGAGCAGTTATGTTACCGTGATCACGAAATTTTGTCATGACAGGGCATTGAGAATTATGTTCAAAAAGATTTTGTATAGTCGGATAAAAAATGCCTTTAAAAGGATCGAAATTTTACAAACGTCATTCTAAATTAACAAATATGCCGGAGCTTGTTTTGCTTCACTAAAGAGATTTTTTTCCTACTCGTGTAGCAGTTACTTTAAAGTGATGAAATTTTGTGAAACAAAATTTGTCTATTTGAAAGAAAAAAAAATTCAAAGCACAAACTTTTAGATGCTAAAACTTGACCAATATTACGGAGCTTGTTACACTTGACTAAAAAGTTTTTTGTTTGTTTTTTTCGCTCATGGAGCAGTTAAGTTAGTGACGGAATTTTGTCATGTCAGGGTGCAGAGCATGTCCTAACAAAATTTGTCTGTTCCGATGAAGAAACGTTCATAAAGTACAGAAATTTTACAGGCGCCATATTAACTTAACAAGCATAAACAGAGCTTGTTTCGCTTCACTAAAAAAATTGTTTTGGATAACGCACCGAAGCTGTAACTTGTTTATAATCGAGGCGCGGCCATTCCATCTACTGAAGAGCAATTGAATGGCCGTGCCAGTTGGCCAATAGAACACCATGCCAGTTATTTCGCTTAACAAAAAATTGCGAGAAGCAAGAAAACGTTATCATCGTTTGAGAACAGGACAGCACTTATAGGCAAATTTATCTAAGAAATTTTTACTAAACCATCATTAATTTCCCAGACATTATTACACAGACAGCCGTGGTGACGTCTTTTGCAAACGTATACATTTCCCGTAGTCATTTAAATAGAGGTAAAACTGTACACATTCTTTCACTCCAGCACGGTTTCTCAGAATTTCGAATTTTTCAACTTCACCATAACCGGGCCCATGTTTTCAGCAGCAATAATACACGGCTGCATTGCACGCAACAGCCCCGCCCGTACTAGATGGCTGGTACGGGGCATCGACACAATTTTCCGTGAGTTTTATTGCCGTGTGCGCCAAAATCCTGCTAATGAGGGGCGTTCGATTTGGTGTCAATCAGGGGCGCGGTTTCTGCGGCCGGGAATACCACAATTTATGGGTATTAGCGACACCTCGGTGCTCCTGCTTGCTACCATTCCTAACGATGCAAAAAAAAAAAAAAGAGTGACGAGATATTGGACGCCTGGAGGAAGAAAGTTCGACAAGGCATATTATACTGCAGACACGAGTTGGCCGTGTAGCGATAACATGTCCTCGGAATTTCGTGCCGTAGCGCTTTGCGTCGAAATCTATTCTCCACCTCCGGGATGAGCTCGGCCTCCGCCGTTGCCAATACGAAAATTACACCACTCTACTCGGGAACAACTTAAGAACGGCAACAATGATGATGATGATGATGATGATGATGATGATGATGATGATTGATAGTGGTATCCCCTTTGTAGCGGGATACCAAAGTCACCTTACCAAAGAAGAACTCAGAAGAAACTAAAATACCACTGTTTTACACTATAATACCTATGTTTTATATACCTATGTTTTAGACAAAAGTTGCCGCTGGGCCTCATCACCGCAGCCCGATGTTACTCCGCGCCGGGAGAAAGTAGTGCGTTGCTAGAAATATTTTGAACATTGCTCGAGCCCTTTCCGCGACTTTTAGGACTTAATATGTTTATAAACGACTGCAGCGACGAGAAACGAACCACGTGAGAAGAGGCAGACGATATAGCGCATTTATATCAATCTCCTTGCAAAACGCGCGCACCCGTTAACATCCGGGTCCCTCACTTAGACGGAGTGATACCGTACATGACCTATTGCTGTTCAACTTCTTACCAAGTGTAGACGCCGTGTTTCGTCTTCCGGTCGCAGCGCCCAAGGAGCGCTCGACGCGAACTAACCACCATGTGGTTAAGCAGGCTATAACAAACGTCGCTCGGTGAAGCTACGAAATTGTGACGCTTTTATCTCAAAGAAAACGCAGTGGCGATATACACTTTGCAGAATGCGTGTCAACGGCACCTGCTAGATTTTTAGTGAAAGCTTTTTAGTGGGGACCGATGGTGTCCTGTAAAAAAAAAAAAAAAAAACTAATGCATTTCCCCACAGAGCCGTTGGTCGACCGAAAAGCTCTGGCAGGATCGTATGCGTGAATAAACCGAGTTTCCCTTGTGTGAAAGCGGTTGCTTGAAAATCGCGATAAAGGAATGGTTATAGATGAAACAATATATACACGCATTGATCATGAAAAACGAGTACAATAGTAGCGTACCTTTATCCCATAAACCAAGTATAGGAATACATTTAGATCATTCGTAGATGCGTTTACTTAGTGCGCGGCAAATGGTCGCATGAGTTCGTACGTTCGTTTGCAATTTGGGACTTCGAAGGTTCGACGATCGATTGGACGCACTTTCAGCTTTCGCTCTTCTCTCACCTTTCTTTACGAAGGGATGGTCATTTTTTTTAATTGCGTTGTAGTCAATTCATGTTAAATATTGGCAAGTATGCGAGCAGAGCTGTTTGTAGCTTATTAGGCTGTAGGTTTTGGAGAGTTGGTAATCCATGCTGTACTTCACTTGCGCACAAAAGAGACGCAAACTGACCCTCACGGAGAAGAAGATACACATTGTTGGGCAAGCCAGCGGTTTATTGGGAAATCGCAGTCGCAGTGGCACGTGCCCTAAGAGTGTGGTAATTCAAAGAGGGAACGAGGAGATCCTTCCTTGTTTGTATGAGTGAAGGAAGCAAAAAGGTCAAGGAAAGGCAGCAATGTTAACCAGGCTACGGCCTAGCATGCTATCCTACGCGTGGAAAAGGAGAACAATGGGGAAATAGGGGGGAAACAAAAAAAGGATGGGAAAGGTACAGACATAGCGTGAAGTGGTGTGTCCAGCGGTAGGATACTATATAGACAAAAAAGTTCAGTGAGTTCATGGAGGGTAGTCTTTGTAAGAGAGAGAGTAGGCCGTGTAAATGTGTGTTTGCTTCTCAATAAAGTATGTTAAAAGTGCGCTTGGTGTCGTGTCGCCTAGCTCCAGTCTTTGCCTCTTTTTAGCGCAAGTGCAGTACAGCGCTATTTGGATTTCCGCATTTTCAGGGCACACATTCATGATGTGTCTTATGCAGAAGCTCCCGAGGAAAGGGCTGTGCCGCACTCACCATAACCCTGCCGATACGCCCGGGAAACTCTGACATGACGATTGTGGCGCTGGCCGTGATGTACGCGGCTGCGCCCAATCCTTCAAAGGTGCGGATGACGAAGGCCAGGGCGACGAACGTCCTTCCGGCGGGGACCATGTTCAAGAAGCTGCAAACCCCGTCAAAACGCGTGTCCTGCAGTCACTGTAACCAACCATCACCATCTTGTTTACAATTAACTGCTATTTTCAGTTACCCAGTTCTCAACACTGTCACGATTCACCAGCTAAATTCACTCCTTGCCTCCAATGTTCCAAATCTCAACCTCCGTCGAAAATTCACCCGCCTTGGCCTACATTGACGCTTCCTTGATGACTTGCATGTTCAAAGCTAATACAAGATCACGAATGCGTGTTCAGCGTAAAGCATTCATAAACCACTCACCCGAACAGCACGACGCACAAACATGTGAGACCAAATCCTGAGATGAGCATGACGTTCGGCCTCATGAGAGCTACCTGCACGAGAAGAAGGCATGCACTGAACAGTTGCAAGAACGACGGAGATATGACACAAACTCACGCAACCCTTAAAGCATGCAATCATTCTCCCGCCTATAGTGACGACAGAAAGCCTCTCGGAGAACTTAAGTCGTCGAAACTGAGCACGTTTTGTATTGAAACGGCAAATTCGATGAACACGGTGGGCAAACTTCTCAAAAAGTTGACTTTCCCCGGGCCACGGTCAAGCGCAGCGCTGCCGCCTTGCAAAACGACGAACGTCACGACGGAAACAAGTTGACCTGCTCCTATTTATTCAACCGGCCCTCCCAACAATGTCTAACTGTATAGCCCGTATCCTACTTCAGCGCGCCATTTCGGCAACATTCGCAGCGTACTCTAAACATAATGTTTTACCAGCTCGCTGTTTATTCACAACCGGACTCTGCAGGCGTGTCCATTTTAAAGACCTTGGTAACATATTGGCATGTTGTAGACTGTCATGCGCATGTGCGATTAGATCACCCTGTCGAGTGTGGCACCTAAATCAGCGCTAGCGCAGCCCAGCCCTGTAATAAAGTGACTGCTTCCATGAACGAAGAAACTGAAAGTGGCGGCAGCATCACTGCTACTCACTCAGTCATCGACTTTGCCGAGACTGGCATAGGCCCGTATCGTGAGAGCTCGGAAGGACTTCACGCATTTATGAGCGAGTTCTTTACACCATTGACCACGTGTTCAGTTCAAAGCTGCTTACTACACCTAACACAACGGAGCCTTTGCCCGCAAAGTCCCTATCGTGTCATGCTTGAACCGTGAGCGTTACTCCCCTCTGTGCAAGCATCAGCGTAGTTTGCAACTCGTTGTAATAAAGCGATGCATTGCATGTTTAGTACTACAGCAGCGAACAGCGAGAAAGAACATAATTGTTCTCTTTTAGTTGCCACTCCCGAGCGGTTCTCAGCACGCTCATAGGCACTCCAATACTGCTGCAACAATAAAACAAATTCGACAAAATTATATGAGGAGCCACGCTGGAGCAGTTCTGAGCGGTCCAAAATGACCAATAAGAGACTGCATATTTTTCTCGACGATGGGTTGAGCCGCCATTGTCTTAGAGACGTGTGAGCGAACTTTGATGCTAGACTGAAACCAGTTTTGTTGGCATTTGAAGTAAGCTCGTACTCGACGGAAGAAAAGCCAGAAATAATTCACTTAGGCGAGTTATCAACGCGCTATCATCGCTACCATTTCAGATTCATTCTGTGAGCTCTGAACTAAAGATCATGCTCCAAAAGCGTCTGATATGAAACTTGAGTGCTACTCACGCGATAAGTGTTTTACATAAAGCGCGTCTGTCAAACGACAAGATTGGCGGTCTGTGCTCTTTTGGCCGTATTATGCTTGGATAATAAATGGCGCAACGATTTTTCCGGACCGAACTTCCTGCGTGTGCCCTTTTGCGAGCCCATCGGCAAGCGCAGCGTTTACACGATTGCGGGGTCGAGTGGGAGAGTAGCTGCAAGGGAGGGCTTAACACTCACCAGCTTTCCGTAGACTGGAGCGATGAGGAATATGGTGAAGTAGAACGAAGAGAAGATTAGGCCATACTCAGTGGGCGTGGCGCCTTTTTCTGTAGCCTGGCAAGGGAGAACGAAAGCAAGCCACGATAAACTAAACACGTCGTTCGTTCATTCATTCATTCATTCATTGTAGGGTTTAACGTGCCGACGCAACGCAGGCGAGGAGGCGCGCCGTAGTGGAGGGCTCCGGATCAATTTTGACCACATGAGGATCCTCAACGTGCGCCGAAATCTCGTGCACACGGGCGTTTTTGCTTTTCGCCTTCATCTTCATTCATTCATTAATTCATTCATTCATTCATTCATTCATTCATTCATTCATTCATTCATTCATTCATTCATTCATTCATTCAATCGATCAACCAGAAGCCAATCATTCATTAATTCATTCATATCCATTTTTCATTCAATCAATTATTAATTCATCCATTCATTCATGCATTTATTCATTCAATCAATCAGTCAATCGTTCATTTTGCATTCAAAAGGTTATAAACGCGTCAACAAGGGCTAGGGAAAGGGCTGGTACGGCTGGCGCCTCGTATACATAGTTCACCTTTTCCAATCGACAGCCTCTTGTAGGTCTGGAAATACCATCGGATTGATCAGTTTCCCTTGAAAGTGCGATGCCGTAAAGCTATCAATATGGACTACGGAGAATTCTCTTCACTAGAATTTCCTGCACATCAAGTACTATCCGGAAATGATTCCACAAAGAGGTGAGTATTTTGTTGCTGAAGCAAGTAAGATTAGTTTGAGACCTATCGGCGTGATTCGTTGTCGTTTACATCATCTGTTGATATTTTCATTCGCCGAACTATTTTCCCAGCTCAACACAATTGCCCTCAATGACTCCCTATATTCTGGGGGGAAAATACTGAACAGTTTTCTGTCCAGGGCATTTCTACTGATACACTTGTTATTTCAACGTGATTATTAAAACGTCATGTTTCTATAATGCTCCAAGCAGGCAAAATACTAGACGGATGCACGTAACTGGATATACACGCACGCACGTGTACACAGACAGACAGACAGACAGACAGACAGACAGACAGACAGACAGACAGACAGACAGACAGACAGACAGACAGACAGACAGACAGACAGACAGAGACAGACAGACAGAGACAGACAGACAGAGACAGACAGACAGAGACAGACAGACAGACAGACAGACAGACAGACAGACAGAGACAGAGACAGAGACAGAGACGGCGTTTTGTCTACATTGCCCTTAGAAGCAATTTTGTATATTTATGTTCGGAACGGTCAAATCCTGTACGCAAGGGACACGTTGGCGCCACGATGCTCGGACAATGGAAAAAAAACCTGAATCGACGTGACGTCATCATGCGTGGCTTACACTTAGCGCAGGTGACCTAAAAGGAACAATTCGTATTGTCTTATCAGCACTTTCCCCCTGACCATCCCGATAATTCAGACTGTGTCCCACAAAACAGTAAGAAACAGGGATTGCTCACTATTGTGCACGAGTGCCACGACCTCGCCCTGAGACTCCAAGCCTCAAATTCAGGTCAACTATATGCGGTAACCACGAAGTATTTTTTTTTTACACCAGGCCCCGCATCTGTAGTATAACCCTCGATTGAGGTATTGATTTTTCTAGTCATTTTTGCTCAAGTCTTCTTCTTGTATGTGCGTAATGACACCGTCCGGAGAAGCAGCCGCGACCACCCGACAGTTAACAAAACCAAGAGAACGCCTAGCGCTCGTGTGTGCGTGCCTCGCATCGACCGCCCAGCGTCCCCTGCGCACGTTCGTCAAGCCAAGCATTCCCACTTAAGGAGATTGGATAAGACCGCCTTCCCCCTCACCGAAAAAAAAAAAAAAGACTCCAGCGTTCGCCGTAATCCTGGCAACACTTGTTCGGAACGAGAAAGAAACGTCATGGTGTACGCCCCTCCAAGGTGATGTCTTATGATTATTAATTCAAAAAAAAAAAATGAAAGCAGCTCACACTTATACCAACAATGATGGAGTATAGGTCGTTGCGGCAGCGAAGAAGAAGCAAATCGGCTGCAATTGTGGACTTAAACGTTCGTGATCTGGCCGTGAAGGTTGCGTACAGCTTCGCTGCCTTCAAGTCTTACGCGTTAGTGTGAGCTTCCTTCATTTTTTTTTTTTGCGTTTCTGTTTTGGTTACGCCGAAATTTGCACATGGTGGGAAAAGCGCTACAGTAACAAGGACAAGTGAGTACACGGGACAAAGCGCTACTAGCAACTGAAGATTTTATTACTGCAAAACATACATATATACAAGGAATAACCGCCACAGTTGCTAGTAGCGCTTTGTCCCGTGTACTCACTTGTCCTTGTTACTGTAGCGCTTTTCCCACCATGAACATGTACCAACACGCCCAGCTCGCAGTTCTTCTGAAATTTGCACGCCATAGTAAATTATCTCCTTCCTGCTGAACCTTAAAACATGTTCCCTCAAAACAACATAACGAATCCCGCTGGTATACATTTTGCTCTGCGAAAGCGCGTGGCCGTATAAAATTAAGACTCCAGTTTCAGAAGAACTTCCAAACTAGGGAAATCATTTCGTTTTTCCGATCAGTGCTGCATGGCCGCCTATGCCGTGATGGCGGGGAGGGATGCGTACGCAGCTTGGGCAGAGCCGAGAACAAGCTCGCCATAGCAATCCAATGACAGCTCTGGCTGCAACACCATTCAGAAGGTGGGGGGGGAGGATAGAAAAAAAAAAAGACCTAGTGCAATATCTCAGTCGCGAGGGCCGATTCCCTGGAATCGTCCAGAGTGCCGTCCGACGGCACTAGCTCAGCGCTGCAGCCATGGCCAGGTGCCTTCCGACGACATTCAAATTTTTAAAGGAGTACTGACATAGGCGTGCGCACAGGGGGGGCAGGGGGGGCGGTCGCCCCCCATAATTATCTGAAGGGGGGCGCCAAATTTGCCCCATACCTTGCCGATGTAACACATGAAAGTAAAAGATTCTGCTCAGAAATATTTTGTGTGTGTTACAATTCCATCGCATTGAAATCAAAATTTTATAACTATCCCTCTTTGCACTGCATTCGGACCGTTAGGCCTTCAGTGGAAGAGGTCTGGAGTTGCTGTAAGGGGGATGATAAGACTTGCCCCCCAAATCGAGAACTCTACGCACGCCTATGAGTACTGACACGCAATTTCAAAGCTCAGATAACTATGTAAGAAGCTTCCTGTGTATATGGAGATACCCCTTCGGAAGTTTAAACCGTAACCATTCAGCATAAGATATTTTCAATCAATTTTAATCCTTGCGCGCGCGAGAAAGCTCATCCGCGCCACAGAGCAAGCGCATGACGTCATTTGCGCTTCGACCCAAACGGCTGACGTCAGGGCTCCCGTGACGTGTCGAGGCGGCCGCGGTGCTGTTGGGACGCGCTTTTCCGTCTTGTGACTCATGTCACAGTTTTCGGGACGGACGTCACGTGCGACTGCTGCGGGTCGGCCCGGTCGCGCGCGCGCGCCCAGGCCCCATACCATTATCAGCTGTGGTTCGAGGAGAACAGTGACGTCAAATGCACCTTCCTGTCATGGCATCTCCCTCGGTGTTCGTATAGGGTACACACACTAGACACGGTATGCTAACTCTTTATTATTGATGAACTTGTTCCTCGGCTTTTGGGCGGTCTTTTCAAGCATTTATTCGTTTACCTGCAACACGACTTTACCTCCTTCACAAAAGGTAAGCTGCCCCTGGTGTGCGCATAAAATTAAACGGGGGTGCTAATATTCGACCCAAATCTGTATTTTTGTTAACGTTCACGCAAGCATGAAATGACCACAGAAATGAAAAAGTGCGCTGAACGAAAGGCAGCCAACAATACTAGAAGCACAACAATCAGTTTCACATTGAGATAATATAGAGGCCATGATTATAAACAAGATTGGGGATTAGTCAAGCTTGCGCGCCTTTACACGATAAAGAGTTTGTCTCCTGGAAGTCCGTGAATGTAGGCGCAAGCACCGTTGTCGGGTTGAGACGGCCTTGTGCCGGCTACGTGATAACGTGTGCGCATGTGCAGTCTTGAAGAAACGCTTAAGTGTTCGTTTTCTTGAATGAAACTTGAGTGTTCATTCAGCGCTCAGCCCATGTTACTTTCTTTTCTTCTGTGTGCGTTCAAAGCTTCGCTGTTTTGCCACCCCGTATGATCAACTAGCCCAACTGTCTGTCCTTCTAAAGAGCCAAAGGTGTCAGGCGGTTCTAGCCAAAGCTTCTTTGCTACCTTTGGCGGGCGGTGAAACGGCCTTAAGATGTGTAAAAAATGTAGTTGATTCATCTGTCATATCGGTAAAACACGACAGTGAAATGTGCAGCGAAATCTGCAGCTAAGCATAATTTGCGGGTCGGCGGCTGTCTTGTGGGTGTGCTTGGCGAGCGACGTCCTGCTGGCGGGTCGCTTCCGCAAAGGTGTACTGGCGTCATTTCCGTGACGGATATGACGTCAGTGAAATCTAGGTGCATCCCGGCATAAAACACTTTCGTGTTAAAAAAAATCGGCCCACTTCGCAAATAAGATGCGAAGACTGAGGAAAAGGCGGAGCTGGCGGCCTTCACTTGCTTTAACTAGGCTTTTCTTAGGTCTGTCCCACCTTGTCGGTAGATTGAACACTGATGCCGCCGAGAGCACGCCGTCTCTCTCAGTTAGGAGAACACCTGCACTAGGCGCAGCCCATTCCCGACGCGCGTCTCCCCACCCGAACATCTGCGCCGCGATGCGCACTCCCCACACCTGCTCGTCGGCTCCTTGTGGTTCGGTTGATCGGACCTGTGCGGTGTAAACCAGCGAAGCGCAGTTGTGGGCGCTGGGCGAGTCGAGTTTATTTCGTTTTTGTTTTTCATGCCACTCGAGAGTGCGCAAGGAAGAATCTTTTTCCTCATCTGTTTTTTTTTATCCGCTCTCTTGCACGCCTTTATTAACCTCCTTTTTTACATTCGTAAAATTTGTAATTTAAAGCACATTGTAATTTCTGGTCATGTACTTGTATTTGGCCTGAAATCTATGACGATCTGTGCGCTAAGGAGTGTTGGCTCGCAGGAACCGTGCCACCAGCGGCAGTACCTTGGAAAGGTGTTGCCGTATATACTTTGTATTCAGTATGGCTATTAAGGAACGCACGTTGGTTTTAGGACCACGAAAAACCATGCAGCACGAAAAGTGCGGATGAATATTTGGTCCGAACTTCCAAAAACTTCAGTTTTTACTCCAAAGACTGCGACGCGATAAAAGCGGGGTGTGTCTCGCTCCAAAGGGAGCACCGTAGCAGACGATGCGTCACGAAACTTTGCAACAACCTCGTGCTTGCCTGTTTCACCGCTTTCTATCGTGATAACGCGCGCTTCCATGATACTGCTCAATTTTTTGGCGGGCGTACGTTGCTCATACAGGGGCACTGTTCCCAGTGTCGTCCTTTTCAGAAGGATTAGGTATTTTTAAGTGATAACCGTTTTCGTATGGCTGAGATGAAACAGTCGTGATAACTTACAGCTGCCCAAGACGGTCACTTTTCCTTGTAGCTCGTAGTGAGTGCACGAAAGAAGTCAAAACGTGAATAAGCTTTCACGGTGTAAACATTTATTTTTTCGTACATTTTGAAGCCCGGGGCGTCCGTGACTGGGTCAACAGTTTTCGTCCATTCGTAAACGCAGCACTTTCCAAGAGTTCAAATTCGGCCGCGCTTGTCACCTTAGCCATCAAATTCATTCCAAGACCTTGTAATCCACCCAGTACACACAAACGAACTGGTTTAACAGCCGAAAAGAACTACATTATTTGAAAAAAAGAAGGCAGCGCTAAAAAGCCATCCGAACAGAATAAAGTACACCTTGCGCCATTCTTTTCGTTTTTCCCAAGTAGCGTCGTGCACAAACTAGCCCAACCCACTTCAGTTCATTTGTTCAACACGTTATTACTGAAAAGGTTCCCGGAAGTTAGATTTTTTTGGACGAGCGCGTGTTGGACAGCTGTCCGCATTCGTGGCTTTGATTTTTTTTATACATGCTTGTCGTGGCGTATAAAATGTTTGACAAATAACTTAGTTGCAGTGCGTGCATACATAATAGGTGGTGTCTATTGTACTCGCGCCGGCAGAATTTTTTTTAAATTCTACCGACAATATCCTGTGATTTGTTAACCTGGAGCATTTACGCGATAAATACTGCGCAAAAATCTTCCTTTCGGCTGATCCCGTGGCGGTGTGTTATGCTACCCATTTCGAAACCGAAGACTACGGTTTCAAAGGGCTTCTAGGGTTTGAGCAGGATTTACGATTGTTTGCGTTCGGTGTAGTTGGGTCAAGTTAGGTTCGGTTACGTTGGGATGGGTTAGTTTAGGTCATGATAGGTTAGGTTAGATGAGGTTAGATTAGACAAGGCTGGTTGCAAGGTAACGCTACTTTAGGCTCTACTGCCCGAAATTCTACAACCAGCAAAATTGTGGAAAAATCTTTCAGCCGGCGCTGTCAGAATACCAATTTCCTTATTTTACCGGCACGTGTCACGTGACTTCCGGCAGCCAATGTGCGGCGACAGCCGGTAGAATTTCGAGGAACTTATTGTGCCGGCGCCGGCAGAACAGGCACTGTTCACAGAATAACGACGTGTTGAAGCTGTCGTACGCTTTTTTTCGGCAGGCATGTGAGTGAGAGCTCTTCCAACGCACGGGTCGGGCACTACTCACCTTTTTGGGGAAGAAAGGCGCTTGCAGTGAGAAGCTCAGGGCGGCGCAGAAGTTGCCAGAGTAGATGATGGCCAACATCAGCCACTGCTTCCGCGTGATCTTGGCAAATTCGGCATCGGACGCTTGGGACTTGGTGAACCAGATGCGACCGGGTGCCGATCGCTGCACGAAGATCTCCTCCTGGATATTGGGCGTCGGGACCGCCGAGTAACTGCTCCAGAAGGCCGCCTCCTTGCCTTCCATCCTGCCTGTCGTTGCCGGCACGGGAGATAGAAACTCTGCCATCATTCGCCTGGTCCTGCTTAGATGTGCTAGGGCCCACTGAGCTTCTTACATCCGGACGCACTGTCGATGCACTCGATGATCGCCGACAGAATAGTTGCTGGCGTGCTGGACGAACTTGCCTGACCTTATGGTGGATCCGTACGATCTGACGCATGTAAAGCCAGGATAAAATAAAGCTCTCACGCTGTTGCACTACGCATCCACAAGCTGAAGCCACTTGACTGCTAAAGCTTTTTTTTACTTCTTGATGACTTGGCTTGCGAAGAGAACTAACTGGGATGCGGCTGGCGCAACTCTGGAAAATGTTGGCAAAGCCCCTCCGTCAGCATAGCTCGGAGGAATTCAGTTTTTTCGCGATTCCAGGAAGACCCTATTATATCACGCTGAACTGAAACGCACAACGCGAGTGGTGCACAAAAAGCCTGCCCTCCGTGCACGCATGCGCACAGCGACGACGAAATCCCGGAGGGATGCCGCACGAAAAATTTCGATGAGCCTCCCAAGTTCCTAGCACGCTTAGGGGTCGATCGCTTACAGTTCGGGACACTTCCCCGCGTAGAGACCTCGACTGTCGGCGGGAAGTTTCATTCAGCGCGCGAGCCTCGCGTGTGGTTTCCCTTAGAGCCCAAGACTGCCTGCCGCCTCCGAGGGCTTCGACGAGCATCGGCGGCCGATGGATGCTACGTCGTCGCGGGGAGCAATCTTTTGTTTTCCTATCTTCGCCGGGTATCCGGCAGTGCATAGCGTGCGGATTTCTTATCGGCGTCCGCTCGGACGGTCTTTGTTGGGGCTAGCTCGGGCAACGGCCGGCCTCTCCGTCACAAATCTCTTGCAAGATTACCCGATTTGCATCCCGGGAAGTGAAAAGGGGGTGGGAAGAGATTACGCCGACTCAGTTGCGGTTGCTGAACAGTTAAGCAACAGCTGATAGGGCTATCTTGAAGGGGTGCTGCGTCCACGAAAGGACGTTCGCGAATTCATCCGCCCGTATTGTTCTTGAAGAAGCCATTCATTAACGACAGATAGGTGGTGCGCGTTGTGTAGCCGCTTATCAGCGGACAGTGTTATGGGTTCAATGTACCCTTTTCGGATGCCCGAACCAACACTTAAAGAATCACACTTTTACCGCGGAGCTGATGTAGGCAGGGCTCTGACCAAAACTGCCGGCGTCGACAGAAGTCGCACCGATAAACTTCACGGCACAGCCCACTCTCTGATGAATTGCTCCGTAGCACTCAAACTAATTTATTTATTTTGTATTCAGAACACCCATAAAGGCTCTCTCGCAGGAGGGTATTTAACGAGGGATGGGGGAGAAGGGGGGGGGGGGGGGGGGTAACACAACACACAATAGAGAGTTTTAGCAGTCCGTCTGTTCTGTCCTGTACGTAGTTACCGGGTTGACCGGGATGCGACTGCGAGCGCGGAAGGGCGAAGAGGAAGGGAGGGGAGGCGCACCCCATGGCGAAGGCCGGCTCGCGGAACTACCATATCTACTCGCGTAATTATCGCACTTTTTTTTTTTCAAAAATATGATGCGAAGTTACGGGTGCGATCATAACACGAGGTAAATTTTTCGGGAAAAAGTATCAGCGCAGAAAATGCAAGGTGCAGGTCAGAATGCTTACGATAAGTCTGATGAACGTAATAAACATAACAAATAAAAACATAATAAAAACTCCACTGACCTCCGAATGACCACCGAGGGATGCAAAATGCAGTGTTTTCATTACGGAACGCGCCGGAACGAGTTTGCTGCGAGGTGAGAACAGGTCGACCAATAACTGGCTGCTGCTGTCACAGTGTGGGACATCAAGACACGGCTGCCGACGCAGCAAGCCGAGCGCGCTTTTTTATATATCTTGCGAGTAAATTATGTGCATTTAGTGATAGTTTCTTCCGAACTAGTAATGAACTCATGCACGCTTGGCGATATCGCTAATATCATCAAGTTCGCGGCAATAACGTAGCCATGTCCGCTTTGAAAGAGGAGTAAACTAAAGTAAGCACGACCATCGTCGTCTAGACTTGGCACACAACGACATATGGCTGCGGCAAGGTCTGGGTGCGATCATTGCGCGGGAAATAAAAAAAAAAAGTCATAATTTGACGACGATCTTCAGGGGTGTGATCATTACGTGAGTGCGTCATTATGCGAGCAAAATACGGTAATCCCCCTACCGCGACGAATGCCCAAGTGCCCAGGCGGGTCCCGGTCAACACGGTAACTATGTACACGACGGAACAGACGGACTGCTAAAACTCTCTAATGTAACAAACGAATAACTAGTCGCACAAATGCCCAAACTGAAAAAAAAAAACTGTAATCGTTAAAAATAAAATACAAGGCCTAATATTCGTAGGTATCTTGAAAAAATCATACTGAGATTGGCCGCCAGGACTGCTCTATCATAGCGACAAGTTTTAGCTATACTTGTCGCAATCAGTCAGTTCAGAGTGAAGTTGTAAACGTTACAGAATTCTACGGTTGTAAATACATGCCCGTCTGCCGTGAGAGTATACGCATGGTTATAGAAAACGGCTTATATTCCAAAAACAAACTATACGGCAACTAGCCGCTAAAACGACTTGGAAGGAGTACTGACACAAAATTGTCGATCCGTTTTTTTTTTTTTTTTTTTCGCTGCTACGGGTGCCCACCTACCACCGGCTCACTAATCATACAATGGCACATTAGACGGTCGATCGCAGCATAAACAATCCTTTACGGAATCATTTATTCGTGTCGGTTTCGGTTTAGGCGAAACGAACGCCGAGCGGCCGCCATGACAGGAGGGCACCCATGACGTCACCATCTCGTCGCAGCGCTGCCGATCTGGACGGGCGCGCCAGCGACCCAGATCGGGCAGCATGACGTCATTCCCAAAACCATGACGTGTACGTACGGCGTAGCAGCGCCCGCCAACCGCACCCAGCGCGTCAGCTACGTCACGGGAGCCCCGACGTCGCCAGTTTGGGCCAAGAAGCAGATGAAGTCACGCTAGCCCGCTCTGGGCTTTCTCGCGCGGTATACGAAGATTAAAATGGATTTAGAGTATGTTATACTGAATGGTTACTGTCGAAACTGGCTGGAAGATATCTCCTGATAAAAAAGGATTGATTGATTGTACGGTTTTACGCACCGACGCCACGCAGGCGATGAGGCACGCCGTAGTGGAGGGCTCCAGATTAATTTTGACCGCCTGGGGATCTTTAACGTGCGCCGAAACCTCGCACACGCGGCGTTTTTGCTTTTCGCCTCCATCAGAAAAGCGGCCACCGCGGCCGGGAATCGAGCCCGCGACCTCGTGCTCAGCAGCGCAACGCCTTGGCCACTGAGCCACCGCGGCGGGTCCTGATAAAAAGGAAGCATTTAACATTGTTATCCCAGCTTTGAAATTTCGGGTCACTACTCCTTTAATATTACGCCAAGCTTCGTCTACTTTCCCACATTACAGTGAAGTAGTAAATGTCGAATTCCCCTCGCAGTAACTTTGGGACTGCCGCTTTCCGTGGACATGCAGCTAAAGGACGTTTTAGGACCATGGGCTTGTCCCAAACGTGCTTTACGGGCTACCAAAGCTCTGATAGAGTATATTGCAACACACAGATCTAGACCAGTCGCTGTGAATAACTCGCCGTATATGTACGCATCAACTTCTTGAACATCATCGCCATCATCTTCATCACGTCATCAACTGGCGTAGCATGTTAGGCATTTTAGCCCAGCTAACGTCGCCGTACTTCATTAAAGATCGCTCTCTCCCTCTCTCTTTCTCTCTTTGACGGGAGGGAAACGGGCGGCCCCATGTTTGCACGCTAGAATGAAACTCTTGTTCTCCCAGGTTTCATTCTGCTAATTAGCTCGGAAATACGCTCAATCGCACATTACAAACAAACGTGTTCTGTTTCGTGCGCTCCTTGGACTGCGCCCCGGTCAACGGAGCCATATGCAGTCCCAGATTGGAATAGCACTGATTTCTTTTTCGTGATGCCACGCGGAGCATGCGCACCTCTCCTCCTTACTCTCAGTTCTTTGGCAGAAAAAGAAAACAGCGGTAATATTTAGGACAACCTCGTGGTCTGCCTATGCAGCGTGTACGTAGCGACTTCTAGGCCTGCGTGGAAAGTGTACCATGTAGGTGCAACCACAACGATAAACGCGCGGACGCAAATATATGCATTGATAAGCGCTACCGCGCGTTTGTAGACGGCACTTCGGGCCAAACAGTAGTGTTGTTCCGTGACACCACGTAAAACTTCCATTGCACGGGTGCGCTTTTTTTTTTTCCCCCTTGAGCAGAGTAAAAAGTTTTCGCAGCTTTCCCATCAATTCATTTAGAGCTATTTGATGTTTGCGCAGACACCGCACTTAAGCTTGCACTGACGTGAAATGAGGCTATGTTCAGACTACAGATGCAAAAGCCATATCGTGATCTATGGGCGTAAAAAAAAGGCATGTCACGCAGTTCGCTTGGCTGAGACGTGAAATGACGTCATTCGTTAAAGTTATTACGACAGTTTTTGCGGCAACAGTCTGAACCCGGCCTAACTCGCCGAGGGATTACGGTAAACTGTAATAACTTGCACGAGCTGCGAGTCCAAGAAAAGCTCACTGCTACAGATCCTTGTGGAATGGCTTAAGAATTGGCAAGTTTGAAACAAAAAAAATAACAACTAACGGTCACAACAGATTCGGCAAGCGGAAAGCAGTTTAAAGAATGCAAGGGCAGGTGGTTGTGATGTTTAAAAATAGGTGAAAATATCTGAAGTGTAAATGCGCCACGGCAATGATGTCCGTGCCGTCAGTGCCCTTGCTCGTCGGAATAATACTCTTCATTTTCTTAGGGACTTGGCACGGCGTGCCTTTGTCACAACGCAGTCTATAGTTCATTTGACAAGTCGTAGTAGCACATAGTATTAGTAGTAATATACTCGGGTACAATTTAAGAATGACAATGGGAGTCTATCACTGTCAAAGCTACAGACCCGGATGTGAACGCGCGCGCGAGTTTTGAAAGGAGATCGCGCGGTACGCGTGGCACAGTCGTCTGCCTTTTCTCACCTATATTTTGTTTGTCACGGCTGCAGTAATTTAAATGCAAGTTAAGTCCAAGAAAACTTACCGCGTCCCATCCTGAAGAAAGTTCAGTGAAGCGCGAAAGCGACGATTTTTCGCGAACTAAGTAAGCGCACCTACGAACGATCTAAATGTATACCGATACGTTATTTATGAGATAAAGGTATATTTTGTAGTACCACTTCTTCATTATCGATACGTGTGTTGTCTTATCTAGAACCATGGGCGTCCGGAAGGGGAAGCAAGGGGGGGGGCTTGGAAATTCGGATATTTTTATGCACTACAAAAAAGCTGCACAGCTTGGTTGGCCCATAATTAAAATAACTTTGCCCTTAAGGACGGAAGAGAGGAGACCAAAAGGGTCATGGTTTGGGCCTGTTGGTGATGCATCTCGTCTCGCGCTCGTCCTGTTGTCGCCTTTCTTTGTCCGTGTCTAATTTGCACTTTAAGAGAGGGGAGAACGACACCGACGTTCTGTCCTTTGTCCCGTCCTTTAGCGCAAAGGTGTTTTTTTTTTAATTATGTACGTGAACCAACTAGCCCAACAGTCCACGCTACTCAAATGATTAGCGCATGTGCACTCAGGGCCTGCGTATCCGTATGAAACGCCCTTCAGGACTGCGGTCAACATTGCACTTTAGACACTGACTAACATTGCTGGTCATGTGACGGGGCTATTGAAGACAGCGAACAATTGTGAAGGGTTTGACTTTTTTTTCTAAACTCTAGATTTATGCAGTCTTACCGGAAGAACTTCCGTTTTCGGACAAAGTTGCAGCTATATCTAACGAAAAATCTTCACCGCTACACCTAGTAGGGAGAGTGTTACATCCTCCGGTGCCACCCCATCACCTTGTACACCCTTTCCTTCAAAATTGCGAAATGTCGGCACCACCCAAGCCCCGCTACAAAACCTATAAATCAGCCCCTCAAAACGCTTGTACGCCTGTACTGCATTGAAAGTCAGTGAGGCGAGTAGTAACTTTATTGCGTGAGCCATTTCAACAGACTTCATCACACATGTAACCTCGCAATTTGCCCAGGAAGATTGGCGGAGTGCAGTTCAATGTATGTGCATGTATTGTGCTGTGTGCTGGTGATCAGTTGGCGTGAGTCGAGAACCCTCACGCAGCGAGACTGGTCACTCTTCTTTACAAAATGACAGTAACTTTTTGCATTTTCTTCATTAATTTTATTTCTTTGTTCGGTTATAAAATCCAATCTATATCCTCGAAGTCTGGTTATAATTCGCTGTTTGTATTTTTGTAACCACAAATAGCGCCTTTTTGGTGATACCCTACCGTAACACCCCCCCCCCCCCCCCGTTAATGGATGCCCCCCTTGCAAAAAGTTCTGCGGACGGTCTTGTCTAGAACCGTTCCTTCCTCGCGATTTTCAACTGAACGTTCTAACACAACAGAACCCCGGTTTCACGCATGTAGAGTCACCTTAGCAGGTAATTGCCATGCAATTTTTTTTTTTCGAATACTCATGATAACACAAGAGTTAGAGCCGTTTTCTGACCCGCCGCGGTGGCTCAGTGGCTAAGGCGTTGCGTTGCTGAGCACGAGGCCGCGGGTTCGATTCCCGGCCGCGGCGGCCGCTTTTCTGATGGAGGTGAAAAGCAAAAGCGCCCGTGCGTACGAGATTTCGGCGCACGTTAAAGATCCCCAGGTGGTCAAAATTAATCCTGAGCCCTCCACTACGGCGCGCCTCATCGCCTGCGTTGCGTCGGCGCGTCAAACCCTAAAATCAAATCACAGCCGTTTTCTGTAATCATACTCCCTCCGTAGATGGCTAGATGGTCATGCTTCACTGCAAAACAGGCACTTTGGGAAAGCCAGCTTACAAAAACCAACCAGAGCTTGCACTGATGCAACCAGAGCTTCCACTGCTTACAGCAGTTCTTGAGGGCCTCCACGTCGGAGTCGCACAAGTGCATTCGATGCTGCTGCCCGCTGACTAGCATATCGCGGGCAGTGGCTTAAATGTAAAGAGGAGTAGCGAAGGTGGAGACGGCGCCTGCACGGGAGAGCGTAGGCCTGAGCGGGACGCCAAACGGGCGGTGTTGATCGCCCCTGAGAAAAGACCAGAGGCAGGGCGTAGAAGGCGGCGGGGAGGGTTGTAGTTGGATGTAATCTCTTGAAAAGAGAGCAGCTGATCGCGGGTTGAGTGGTCCTCATGGCGAGGTGCGAAGTCCAGGCGACCTCGTTGCCTCCCATTCCGCGTGTGGGCTGAGCTCCACATCAACTCCGTCGGGGAAGGGGGGGGGGGGGGATTTTGTAGGGGAAGGAAGCGTCTGACGATATTCCGAACGTCGTGAATCGGAGATAAAATTGCAGGAGGATGGCCTCACATTGAGCTATAGCCTCCTCTTTCCCGGTCCCCGAGGGTGAGGGGGGGGGGGGGGGGGGGGGGCAGCAAGAGGGGTGAGGGTGGAGTGGATGGCAGGGTTGGGACCTTTGATGACGGCAAGTGCGTAGGAGTCATGATGGCATAACCTGGGGCCCAGTTCTCTAAAACGAGAGGCCGTCGTTTTCAAACGACTCGGTAGCGCTATCCAAATGCATGTGTTGTCTGGTTGGGGCGCCGCTTTGAGGGCCGAAAACAGAGCAAGAACACCTGACGGGAGCACTGTGGCAAAGGCGCAAAGCGACACGCAATACTGCGTGTCGCTTTTACAGTATTGCGTGTCGCTTTGCGCCCTTGCAACAGTGCTCCCGTCAGGTGTTTTTGCTCTGTTTCCGGCCCTCAAAGCGGCGCCCCGACCAGACAACACATGCATTGCATAGCGCCACCGAGTCGTTTGAAAACGACGGCGTCTCGTTTTAGAGAACTGGGCCCCTGACGGAATACGTATACCGTAGCGGGCCCGGTGTTCCCTGCGCGCAGAGTTGTATGTTGCAGGGTACGGGTCGTACCGTAAGAAGATCGTGGATGGAGGGGGGACGGGCACGCCGTGTTGTATCGCTGGGGTTTATTGTGTATCGGTAGGCGATTGAGGAGCACCGAGACCAGTGGCGGTGGATGATAGCCGCGTATTTAGATGTGCTTCAATTACGGTTGCCACCTGCCCGGTTTTTGACCGGCCCGACGGGTTTTTTAGACTCCGGGTCGGTTGCCGGCCCGTACTTGAAACCGGTCGTCATTGACCGGTTTTAAAGCGAAGCTATAGTGCCCTCACTGATACCGTTTTACGCCAATACGGGGGCCCCGCAGGAAAGTCAACTTTCTCTGACGATGATGATGATGAATGATCGTAGGGGAAGTGAAAGAAAGAAAAACGCTTCCCGTGGCTGGAGTCGAACCTGCGTCCTCCTGTTATGAAATCAGGGTCGCAAGGTTACGACAGCGCCATCATCAGATGGAACGTAGTCGAAAGAAGAAAGCCAACGAATACCATATCGCCATCATCCTCCTGTGTCGCTGCGGGCTTCAGCACGTGTTCCGGGTTTTCAGAAGGCTCGGGCCGCACAAATGCACTCTGACGAAAACAGTCCGCCACACCTTCTGCCGGCGTATTTGACCACACGTGCGCCAAAATATGTTTCGCACTCAAAAAGCGATGACCACGGATGGCCCTCTTCGACGGTAACGCCGGTGGTTGAGACGGTAACAATGGGTGCTCCAAAAACTCGATACAGTTGCGCCGTCCTTATTAGCGTTATTAGCCGGTGCGCGTGCAATTTCGCGTCGAATTAGCGAATGTTTGTTGCCATAGGGCTGTGCACATATTTGAGTGGAGGGTGCGGGCATGACGAATTATCCGAATTTCCGAATTAACGGGGACCGAATTAACGAGATTCTACTGTATTGCGCATCCCCACCAATGCATTCGTGTTTAGGTGAGAAGCCAGGATCGTAGCCAGAGGGAGGTTTGGGTGTTCGAGATTTTAACAGCCAACGCGTGAGCCACGCTTACTGCTCCTTTCGGCAAACCTGCTCCCTTCCGATAGCCCATAGCCCATAGCCCCCCCCCCCCCCCCCCCCCCCCCCTCCCCCGCCTCTTCTGAAAAAAAAATTTCTGGCTACGGCCCTGGTCTGGCGCGTGGACGGTCACGTCATTCGGGCGAAGACGAAGCAGAAGTAGCAGCCACGCAGTCCGTGCATTCTCAGTATCTAGATTGGTCCTTCTCAATCAGGCTGCCAGACTATATATTCTGCCTGAAAGATCGGGGTATACCCCGATCTTTCAGGCAGAATTATTGGCGATAATCTTAGCCCTTAATAAACTACAGCACAGATTTGCGGGGGTGGTTATCCTTTCGGATTCTCTCTCCGTATGCACTGCTCTAACAAATGATAAAGATTCTTCCATTCTCAGGTCATTCCGTTCATTCATTCCTTACCAGCTTCGCGAGATCCGGTTAGTGTGGGTCCCTGGTCACGCAGGGATAATCTTCAATGAAATGGCAGACCAATTAGCCAATTTGGCTCTTGGGGGTCCTGCCGTCGTGAATTGCCCAATTGACAGTTTTCTTTGGGGGCGAGGTTCAGGCGCCTTCAAGTTTTACAAATTAATCGGCAAGATGCCCTTCGTTCATGCTCCGACTATATTCATACCTCTCTCACTTATGGAAGCCTAAATTCTGCGAATCTCGTAAATGTGAGGTCGCAATCACAAAATTTCGTTGCAGAATCCCCCCTTTAAATTTTTATCTACACAAAGCTGGTCAGGCGTTATCTCCTCAATGCCCTTTATGCAAGGCCCCTGAAACAATAGAACACTTTCTTTTAAATTGCCGCAGCTTTTCCTCGATGCGACGCACGCACCTTGAATACACGTTTAATCGGCTGAATCTCCCTTTATCTTTAACCGTTATTCTTTCCCTGGGTGCTTCCGTCATAGGATATTGCCACAGAGATGTCGTGATCGCCTTTCATTCCTTTGTTGCGGCGACAGGCCGGATGCCCTGCTAGATAGCTATGCCTTCAGTCGCAAGTTGTTTTTTTTTTTTTTTTTTTTTTCCCTGGCAATCCTGTTCTATCCAAAGATTTCTTTTTCTACTCTCGATGTTTTTTCTCGTACTTCTTTTTTTTCTGTCTAAAATAAACCGGGTCACAGCCTAATTATTACAGGCAGCTTCTTGGCCAATCCCCCGCGTGGGTACGCGCCATAACATAAGGAACCAACCAACCAACGCGAGACCCCGGGACTCGGACGAAGCCGACGATATACCGACGTACTCCAGATCCTCATTTCTGCCGCAATGGGCGACTCTCTGGGTAAGACGCCACCGATTCGTCCTTCCTTTGACGAGCCTGTATACGTGCGAAGGGGCTGCGATCAGAACGTTAGGTCAGGTAACTACCATGGACGTGGTCATAGCGGGAGAGAAGGAGGGGGGGGGGGGGCTCCGAACGTCCCCCGAAATTTTTGTAGCGTAAGCTACACTGGCCGAGGTTGAGCAGTTTCGCGTAGACCTTGAAGGGCCGAGCTGCGCAAGCGCGAGGAGCATTGGATTGGATTGGGTCGGATTGCATTTGAATTGGATTGGATCTGATTGAATTTGGATTGGATTGGTTTATAATAGATTGAATTGGATTGGATGGGAAATCCAATCCAATTACGGGTGTGTAGAAAATTGGGTCTGCACATTCTCCGGTCTGCGCATCCCGGGGGAGTGACGTCATAGCCGCGGCAGACGCACTGGCGCCGGCGCGTGCCCAGCTGTGCGCCTCCGTTGCGCAGTAGCCGAGTCTAACGCTACGCCGGAGCCGCTTGATAGCCGTTTCGCGTGGCTCCTGGAGATTTGTGCTGCGCATGCGCGAGGAGCAGTGACTGGACTGGACTGCACTGAATGGGATTTGATTGGATTGGCTTGGATTGGATTGAATTGGAAATCGTTTTAACAGCAGTAAGCATAACCAGCTAATCATAAACAACCAGGAAACCTCAAAATAACCAGCTGAACCTTAGCTCACGCTGCGGATATCCTGGCATAGCCGAGCTAAGTAACTACTAATTTTTTTCCAAACAACGCGTGAGAGAGACTCAGTGCTCCTTTCAGCAAATCTCCTCCCTCTCCATAACCCATAACCTCTCCCGAAAAAATTTCTGGCTACGGCCCTGGCCCCTACTGTACTGCCCACAGCCTTGCTTGGCGCAGGTGCAGAAGTCAGGCCCCCGAAAATGTGATACAACGCCCCTGATTCCCTGCTTTTTTATAGGGAGAGTACTTTCGCTACGTGAAATAGCTTTGTAAATACAGTGAATGCTGTTAGTTCGAACTCGGTTAACTCGAACTCACGGTTAATTTGATCTGACTCCCTGGTCCCGGCGCAGATCTGCATAATTCAACGGAGGAAAACTCCCGATAAACTGGGATCAACTGGTTTCCATCGCTCCTCGCAGAAGAATTCGGCCCAGAGCTAAAATGTGTTGCAAATCAGAATCGAACCAAATTTACAACCGATGCAAAATAACGAAACAAAAAGAAACCGCATAGCGCGCGCGGGTGCTGCGGCGACAGCTTATTTTGTTCTCGCACTATACGTTTCGAGATTCCCGATCGCTGCGCCGCCTGCCGCCGCTTATCCGCGGCGTTAGCGGGATTAGCGCTGCGTGGCTGATAGGTGGTCATGCAGTATTTTGGTTCTCTTTCGCTTCTCTTTCCCTTTCCGAGCACTAAACAACTTGTTATGGTGACCTCAGTAAGCTAACTGCATGTTTAGGGCACTTAAAAAAAACATCTGCGTCTTGGTAGAGCGCTCTAACTCCAACAAGAGCTACCCGAGGAGGCGGTTCTGCGCGCGTCTTGGCCGCTCTTGCGGGCGTCGGCGACGGCAGCAGCATATCACCGCTGTCACCTTCGAACACGTCAGCACAAGTGAATTCTATTGTCGCCTCGTTTAGTCCTGATATTGGCACTGTAAGAGGTTGGTTCGTTTTGCAGCGCAGACAACAAATGCGACTTTGCTTCGAATATGTACGTCGTAGAAAATATGTTTCGGGGATGTGATAACCCAACAGCTGACAAAAACTTCTGCCTTTTATGGGAATATAAGCCACGCGAAAATGTTAAGTACACTCAAAGGCTGTGCATTGTCAGATATGTGCCCACTCATGCCTTATAGTAAGAACCAAGGTATTAATGCAACCACGGGAAAATGAATGGTCGGCAAGTCAGGAATAAATATAATAGTCGTACGGGAATGAAAAAAAAAAAACCGAGTGCAGCTTCTGAAATGCTAAAGACGTTTGTTTGAGCAAGGTAGTATTCACCAGACCAACTAGATGCGAAATGCACTGATATTTCGCTAGACATGGGGGGGGGGGGTGAGGAGGAGGACGCTCAACTACCCTTGTTTACAAATGCGGAGCGAAATCAACGACTGAACGTTTTAGTAATCACACACACAAGCTGCGTGTTCACTTTTAGTTTGTTTTTTGCCTTCAACGAACGGCTGATAACTCGGCGAACGCATTTTTTGAAGAATACAGGGTAGGCAGTTCACAAGCGATACGAGGTGTCGTTGGAAGAGTTGATTGATTGATTGCACGGTTTAACGCGCTAACGCAACGGAGACGATGAGGCACGCCGTAGTGGAGGGCTCCGGATTAATTTTGACCACCTGGAGATCGTTAACGTGCGCCGAAATCTCGTACACACGGGCTCGTTGGAAGAGTGTCGTATCTGATAAGGGTCTCTGATTTCGGTTTATGCTAGATCCTGCAGTCTCCCTGTGTCATATGACGATGTTTCGAAGAAGAGTTTGGTCCCGAGCGCGGATTACTCTTATAAGCCCATCTTCGCGCTTCTCATGGAGGATAAATGTAACAGATGAATCTTTGCGAGCGCTCACACCGGGCAAGACGACCCATCATTAAATTTGTCGTCGTGTGCTGACTCCGGGGTGTAATTTTGCATTATCCATCGTACTTCTTTGGTACAGTGTTTGTGAAATTTATGCCGCATTGGCTTGTTCATGGTACTGATCAATATCTGATATGTGATATTGGCAGGCGTAACTTACGTGCTGTCAGGTATGAGTGCTCCGCTGGATTTTGTAAGTGCACAAAGTCGATTTACATCATAGTGTGTATACGGCCGCATATGGAGACACTGCCACTAAATTTCAGGGCAGCGGAATTGTAATCAGCTGGATGCAAATGCTGGCTTCGGGACGCCGGCCTGTGACACACGCCCGGCGCTCATATAGATCTCACTAAGATCGCGTCATAAACGTTTATACTCTCGTGAACACACCACGCTTGCAAACAGAGTGCCTGCTCCACGTTATTCGGTATTTCGAACGCGGACTAACGGTAAATCGCTGTCTTGAACGAGCCAAAAAGCAACGGCGACAGGGCGGAACGGGCCGGGGACTCCCGCGCCTGCTTTCGAAACGGGCTGCTAGGGGGATTTCAGTGGCGCCCCTACAGGCCGCGCTCGAGGCGTATATTCGGGAACAAGTTAAGAATGGCAATAGCTCGTGTACGGTATCACTCCGCCTAAGCGACGGACCCTGGATGTCAGCGGGCGCGTGCGTTTTGTAAGGAGACTGCTATGAATGCGTGGTATCGTCCGCATTTCCTCGCGTAGTTTGTTTGTCGTCGCTGCAGTGGTTTATAAGCATTATAAATCCAAACAAGAACTAAAACGGCTCTTGTGGCATTCAAAATATTCCCAGTAACGCACTACTTGTGCCGCGCGGAGTAACATCCGGCTGCGGTGACGAGACACAGTGGCAACTTCCGTTGCCGTTCTTAAGTTGTAACCGGGTGCATGGAGGAAAAAAAAAGGTTAAGTCTCCTGCCACGCGCGTGGCACGAGCTGCGCCCCCCTGGCAACAGCTGCTGCCACGCAGAAGTGACGTCAAGCTAAAGTAATCACGTAACTTCCTGTGACGTCACAAAACAAACGTCATATTTACGTCATTTGATCATGCCACTTTTTTGTGTTGACGACGGCAGCCGGGTGTTCGTGTCCTGTGTCCCGATGTTCTCCGCCCGTGGTTCGAATGGCAGGCCTGAGGCATCGTTACGTCCTTATCTCCCTGTACAGCGGCTGCCTCGCGGCGCTTTTTTCTTGTTGGGAGGTGTGCTTGTAATTATTTAGATTGGGTATTTTTTGTGAACTTGCTGTTGCACGTCTTGGTAAGCCTAACGCATTGTTTTCTGCACGCTGCTTCGCACATGCTCCTAGAACTGTACTGTTGTCGTTTAATATTTTGTAAGCTTCACGTTGTTTTGCAGTTCGCGTGCTATTTGCTTTACGCGCCTGCATTTGTTGTCTACTTGTGCTTCGCTTCTTCCATGCCAAGCCTTGTGTTCTGATTCTGGAGTGCTGGCTCAATTATAAAACGTAGGGATCAGTATTTTCCATCGCGTCGCGCCGTAGCGAGCGACGTAGTGTCAGCGTGTGCACGAATCGAGTGTCGTCAGGTAGCGCACGGCATCATCGAACGCAATCCGATCTCGCATGTAGCTTCTGCAATTTTTCCCCCGGGGCAGTAGTACTGTCGCCGAGAAATGTATCCTGACTATTCCACAGAAACGATCTGTGCACGTAGCGCTGCAGAATCCGTGCAGGGAGCGCAGTTGCACTTCCGTGGGTGGAGCCCAACTGCCCGTCCAAAGATATATCTATTCAAGATACCACTGAAACCATTCGCTGACTGGCTGGCTTCTTGTGCAAGGAGGCTCAAGCTCCAACTGTGCAAGCATGGGAGAAGTGCAGCCGATAAGATCGCCGTGTGAGCCAAGTTTGGAACTTCTGCTAATAGTCCTTTAAAAGTCTGGTGTGCATAAGGTTAACAAGTGACAATTCAGTTCTATGCTCAGATTTGTTGCTTAGTACCATTGTGGTTTCAACTTAGGAAGTCTTAATGAAATGATAGGCAAGGCTTAAAATTACTGCTTGGCTCTTATTTCCCTTTCCTTCGCTCCAGTACCTTTCGCCTCCTCTAACCTGGTTAGGCAACAGAACTTCCTCCTGCATCTGCTTTGAGTATGTATTTTGATAGGCTCGTTCCTTCTTTACTCTTGTTTGGCTTGGTTGGAATTGAACATAACCAGGCACAATACTTTCATTCACTCTCAGCAGGATGGGCTAATGATGATGAGAGCTTATCTCGGAGGCTTGCAGTCTTTGCACAAATTCCAAGTGGCTGTGACATCTATATGCCCATCCCAAGCACTCTGCGGAGTTCAACTTGACACTAATGCTTGTATTCGCAACTGGTGAAGCGTGCTTAAGCGTCTACTGTCAAAGCCTTTGGGGTAGTGAACAGGAAGAGTTTCCAATTGTGAGGGGACGTTTCACATTCTATTGCTTTTTAACTCCGCACTGTGTAAACTGTTTTGGAAAATTGCTCAAGTGAATTTACTTAGTGGTAAGGGGCTTTATAAAATGTCCCAACAATGATGCAAGTCTCGTCAGAAGCCAGCTGCTAGAAAACACATTCACGGGTTGTGTGTTGTGTGCCCATTAGCTGTTTCTTTTTCTTCCACAAAACGGGCACTTAAACAATCCTTTAAGCCAACAGGCGTAAAAAATAGTTCATCAAGTACAACTTCGGGGTAATGGTTGGTGTCGAGCGTGACATTGCCCACTCCCAAGAGTACTTCTTAATTCCTTGTGCAAGAACTGGAGCCAAGGCCACGTGCGTAGATGTGAATGTCTGTCGGTGTTTGTGAAAGTTGCAGTACAGCTGGAAGGTGTATGGATCATGGGTGGCTTTAACAATAAAATGACTGCTGAACGTACTTTTGCTCTGGTATCAATGAGCAGCATGTGAGCATTGATAAGTGCTTCACTGTTGACATTTTTGTTACACAAAAGCAGGCCATGTTAAGGCCCCCTGGCAAATATTCATGAAAAACACTGGACCAAAAAGCTGCCAACACATGGAAACCATGTTGATCACGGCACCTTTCCTAGTACTTCAGTACCGTTTATCAGTGCTGTGTTTTTTCCCCCCAGCTAGTAAACTATCCCAGCGTTGCACCTTAAGCCAGAAATCAAACACTTGCTTGTCAATGACAAGTGATCTGCCAAACTTCCGTGTCTATGCAAAAAGTGAGTAGCTCTACTATCTCTGCACTGTTTGTGCTGTGAAGTTCCGTTTCTAAACAAAATGCCAGGGTTCTTCTGGAAGATGCACAGCATTAAAACTTCAACAAAAAAGGAATAAGCACGCGATACTTTCTTGCACTACACTAGAGCCCTGCGGGAAAGCCAAACCAGCAAGTGATCTTTTTCTACAAAGCGCTGCAGAGGAGCCAAGAAAAAGATTCCTTTTTGCGGGCACCAAAGCTACGCTGGAAAGCCAAAATGTGTGGTGTCTGTTAATGCAGATTAGCTGCAAGACGGGCATGTTCACGCAAAGATTTATGAACCAGGCTGGCGGGGTAACAAAATCATTGAATGAGGTTACAACAAAATGTGTTATGAAAAATGATATAATACTGTTTGCTATAAATAGCAATTAAAGGTATAAAATGGTTCTGACACCAATTAAATGGCCTGTTGGAAATCATTGGCAAAACCTAAAGAGCAACATTTCATACAGCTGCAATTGAGAAATAGTAAAGCGTGGTTGGGGCCTGAATTCAGCAGGCATGCTCCAGCTGAGAATGTATAATTGCAGAGCAAAACAATTATAAAGGCCTAGGGAAAAGGTGAGCTTAGTTGAGTTTACCACCAAGGTATTTGGTAGAGAGAATAGTTACAAAAATAAAGAAGCAACATGGGAAGCTTTATTTTCCCTGATTTAAGTTTATCAGCACCGAGCTTCATGTTCTGCATGTCCCATTGAAGAATGTTACACCTGCATGCACTCGGCACATCACATTTTACGGTATAACACAGTTTACTTCGAACATAGGTAAATAAGAGAATATTGCATAAGCAGTTCATTTATACGTGAAATAGAAACAGCAGGGTTTTTAAAACGAAGCCCGTAAGTGTGCTGAATGAAAGGGACCAATGATGAGTTTATGTTGTCACTAATAACAAATTTCAACGACCTTGTCAGAAACAAACCCCTTCCATGGAGGGAGTGTGCGTAATCAAGATTTTTTTGATAAAAGGTTGTAAATGCCCTGTAAATGTATGTCAAAAGGTATTTTAACGCCCTAGTCGTGGCCTGTGAGTCATCGGCGCTTTTTTCTGGTGTTTAGATGATCAAGGGCTGTTGTACGGGATCCACCTTCTCTTCTCACTTTGGTCACCATCTTTCTTAGTCACTGCATTCATGTGCTTGGTCAGGGATCTAGCAAGCGAGGACGACAGTCGGCACCAACTATCAGCTGAGTTCCTTCAGGCTGGGACAATTGCTGGAGAGGCTAAACAATGTTTTTAAAATCCCTGAGAGCTTTCACTTTTTGTTTTGTTAAAGAACATTTAGGCAACCCTTCAACTGTCCGAAATAACAAAAATGACTATTGTGCCCGTTAAATAGTTAATCTACGCACAGTGAACGATGGCACAAAATCTATCAATGCGAACCTACCCTTTGAACCTGCTTAATATTTAGCAGAGACTCACTCCATTCATTAGCTGTTTTATGGCACTGTGGTTGGGCTACTGGTTTCCACCTATGGAGCCTGTGGGCCGCACTAGTTTCCAGTCGTCCTGGCAAATGTTTTTGGAGACTAGCACTACCCTGCAGTGTACGAGCCATGGATTCCTTGGGTTGGCCATGTGAAATTCTAGTGAATCGTTACAAGCCACCAAAGAAAGTGAGCATTTGTTTATCGACCACTGTTTTGTGGCCATGAAAAGTTTCGTTCATTAATTAAAAAGACTAACAAATGAGATCAATTTTATTGCAAAACTTCAAACAAATAACTGGTATTACAGAAAATGTGTAAAGCAGCTGGAGCTCCATAGCCACTTTCCAGCTATTTCTCCATGCCATCAGAGAATCTTGTTTGTGCGACTAACAGATACCGACCTATTCCACTGCAAAGAAACATAACTGGGCGATTGCAGTGGGGCCTCTAGTTCCGTTTGATCATATCACTTGAGTGTTTACGTACAGTTAACATACTGATGACTGTGTTTATAGTGCATGCACATATAACATCAATGTAGTTTGAAATTGGGATCTTTTGCACCATTTCTTTTTGTTAAATTCGCCCCATGATAGCCTTGACGTTTGCCTATCAATTACATTTGCAGCATGCTCGCTGCTTATACCTGTTTACACAAACAATCCGTAGATGCTTTCACGTTCCAGGCACATCTTAAGATTCTCTTTGACGTTGCTTATTGAGCCTGTGCAGAACCCATAGGTTTTCATATGCTGGAGTGCATGTAGGTGTATTAGACATGATGGCCGGCCAAGCATATACCCTTCCTATTGCCGTCTCTACAGCCTCTTCTCTGACCCTATCGTTTGGGTGTGTGTCCTGAATTAACTTCCTTTGCATGAGGGACTCAGTCAAGTCTGGCCAACATAGCGTACACCACGGTACAGTGAGATGTGAAAGTTATACCAGTGCAGTGGCTATGAGATGAAGCGTCTAGCTAGTCTACCTTTTGAAGGTCGCAGGTCCTAAACTGTTGTAGAATCATGTATCCTACTACGAAATATTTGGTTTCTACTAGGAAATCTTTTTAAGCGCTGAATATCACGCAATTATGATCCTTGTGGCGCATGCTCACAAGACTTTTCTGCTCATAAAACGTATCGTGGGTGTAAAACAAATTTTAAGCTACAATTTCGCCCACTAGAAAATAAGAACTTCCCGATTTTCGAGTTTTCCTTGCTAATATTTCAGAAGAGGAGATCTACTTGTAGTGGTACGTACGTGGTACATGTGTGGGGACACCAAAGATTACCTTTCCTATTCTCGGCGCAATTGTCTGTAATTGTAATGCGCACATGTGCCTAGTAAAAAAACGGTTGCCGCCACTACCCTTCGTCCTCGGCACTGTACATTCTGATTATCTTTTGGCGCTGCTAAGTTGTCTTCATTTCGAGAACACACACCGCGATTTCAGGTCGCCCATTTAAGCATTCTGGACTTGCCGTGGTGCAAACTGTTGATAGTAGATGCCGCCGCGCCGACATGCGTCGTAAGGTTCACAGAATTACGCTCGGACGGTGTCTTTTCTTGTGTGGAACGTAGCTTGTTCGAACGAGGCCAGTCGGCTGTGCGATGTCGTCTCACGTACGCTGAAACTGTACGCAGGTACCATCGGCGTACACCAAGCATAACCAAGCGGTCACAGGTCAACATTACTCGAGAGCGGCTATTTTGCTGCGGTCTGGAAAGGCTGGCTGGGGTCCCCACGCAATACATAATCACAAGCAACTTCTCACGTTTTCAGATAGTGCTTCTAACAATATGAACTCCGGTTTATCTACGTTGTCGGCCCGAGAAAAATCGGAAGCTTCGTCACGCTTTCGGATACGCGACTCCATGTGCGCGATACGGCAGCTGGCAGCAGCAGCAGCATCGCCGGCTGCTCCCGCAAGAACAAAATGTTTGTTGTAGAAAAGTTTTAGCAGTTCAATGTGCGTTATTTTGTACTGCAAATAAAATAAAAAAAATGTGTATTTCGGACTACACTACACAAAATAATTGACAATTATTAATGTTATGACGTCATTATGACGTCACGCGTGGCAGCAGCCGTTGCCAGGGGGGCGTGGCTGGACGCGCGGGCAGGAGACGCGAGCTGCAAAAAAAAATAGGAGACGGCATGACGCCACGCAGCTAGCCTTCGCAAGCCCAGGTCAAGCGTGAAGAAAACCCTCTCTCAATTTGTGCTAAGGCTCTCACGGTCCAAGACGCACGCTAAGAAGGACCTTTCAGGGCGCGTCGTT